>APFE030699147.1:2477-13357 GCA_000404065.3 Pinus taeda | reverse complement strand
CATCTACAAAAAAGGGAAGCAAAATGTTGTGGCAGATGCACTGTCAAGAAAGGATGAGGATGTGGAAGCATTGTTGTGTGCCATTTCTATTATCCAACCAGATTGGATAAATGAAACAAGGTATGAATGGAGGAAGGAAGAAGAAGTGTGCCCACTCATTAAAAAGTTTCAGAAGATCCCAATTTAAAAAATGTTGCCAGAACTTCACGAGGAAGGAAAAATGATATTGGATCCTGGAGCAGTCATAGAAACAAGAACTCGACAGCTATGAAATCGATCAATTTCAGAGTATCTCATCAAGTGGAAGAACTTACCAGCTGAATATTCCACATGGGAGGACAAAATTTTTATATAGGAGCATCAAGAACTACTCAAGCATTAAGGACACAACTTTTTGAAGGAGAGGGGGCTGTTAGATCCCTATAACTAGCTAGTGTAACCGCTTATTGTTATTAGTACAACACCCTTATTATATTGTTGTGCCCATGTAGTCCCCATATTGTTATTATTGTGCCCTTACAGTATTATTTTTATGTCATCTTTGATTATATTATGAACCCTTAGACTCCTATATATATAAAGGAAGTCTTTTCATTTGTATCATGGAAGAATTGTTCATTTGTGTAATGTAAAGGAGGTTGCCCCCTCGAAGAGGCTTATTTCTATGGCGTTCATCTATCTTTTATATAATTATGTGAGTTTGCTTCATAACAAAGGTGAACTGAGAGGAAAATGGATTTCCCAGCCTGAGCACAAAAGTGATAGTGTTATGTTCTAGAGTGACATACTGCCTTTTGCAATACAAAAAAAATGTTCTTTCCAAATTTATCCCCACCATTACTCGCAAGTACATCTCTATTTTTGGCAAGCTTGAGGAGGATGACATATCCTTAACCTCCAAGTACATCCTTTTGATGATTCCTTTGAAGTATTTTTAACAAACCCTAAGAACGAGTAGTTTGGTCTTGTCTTGATTTGGTCTCGTCATGATTGGCAATTACTTCATTGTTTAAGTTTTACGAGTCTAATGAAGGGTTAACTCAATGTCATTTTCTTGTTTAAAGAGTTTGAAAAGACACAAAAGAAAACCTCATTCAGTTTTTTAGACGTAAATTTTTAACGAGCGTGGATAAAGTAAAGGTTGTTGTTTTCCATTTTTACAAAGTAAGGACAAAAGTATAAGTAAACTATAAAATCCCTTTTTTCATACATTTAGTCACTCAATCCCATAAAAAGGTTAAAATAATGGAGGAGATAACTCTATTGAACATTATTAGTCAACATATACTTTTTTCGTAAATTATGTAGTTAAGTAAATAAAAGGGTAAACTTATGTTGAATAGATGATTGTTCATCTACTTGTACGAGTTCGAATAGTCACGTACTTGTGATATTTTCATGTTTAGGGAGTCTAAAAATCCTTATGTTACTTTTTCGTAAGTTTTTAACGAGTTCAATAATGTGATGAAAATATACTCAATGCCAAAATGATTCATTTTTGTAAATAACCTATGATTTGCACAATTAAAGTAAAAAATAATCATCACCGCTAAAAAATATAGTAAAAAAAAATTAATTTTTGATTTTAGAGGGTAATAGGAAAACAATAATATTGTAATTGGCCTATAAACTTATAAAATCCAAAAACGTATAAACAAATTACCATTTGTGTTTTTTAACAATTGAAAGTGATAGAGTACAGTTTGACCAAAAAGTTAAGAAGCAGATTCTAGGCAAACTGTTGTACCAAATTAGGAGTCGTCTTATCTAGGTAAACTATCTCTCTGATACCTTGGTTTTGATTGTTTTTATTTCACTATTTACCATGTATTTTGGCTTTTGGGGGCGTTTATCAAATGAAAAATCACCCTTGTTGTGCGCAATTCACCTTCATCAGGCCTTTGCACAACATCTAATTTTTTAACACAGAAAAACATGACGTGCACAGTTCGTGGCACTTGAACTATGAAAATTCACACTAGTTTCCATAAGAGGTTGCACAAAGCACCGTGGGATTTGAAACATTAATTAGAAACACCCAATTTTTTCAGAAAATTTTTTTTACCACAACTTCTTATAATGATCCTCCATGTTTATTTCCAAGGTTTTGAGGTACAAAAATTGAGTGGAGAGAGCGTCAACATGAAGAACAAGATATAGCTACTTTGAGCCATGTAACGACAATATATGCATTAAGAAACTATGGCCTATATAAATTTTTCACAATTCTAGGTATGAAGGCCGAGTTAGACTTATTGGAGTGGATGGTGAGAAAGTGGAATGTACAGGAAGATCACATTGTTATCGGACACCATAGGCTCACTATTAATGCTGATGACATTTATTTCTTTCCTGGGCTTCCACGTCATGGATTGGACATTTATCTCTATCAACACAGACGAGGTGGTGTAACAACTACCACCTATCTAGTGCACTATTTCTTGCAGGGAATTTCTCTCAAAGACATGAGAATTGATATCAAAACCATTGCCATGCATCCTTTTAGAGCTATTGACTTCATTTTTGCACAACTATGTGGAAGTATAGTTCTTCACTTACTTATGAAGGCTCATTTGCAGAGCTCCATAGAGTCCTTGCAACCTACAATTTTCAACTAGTGTGAAGGGATAGTTGCCAACCTTAAAGGGAAACTAACTAGAGTGAAAAGCGACAAACTCAAGAATTTTTTGTATGGTTCATTTGTCATCTTGGTTTCTCTAGAGAGGATCCCACTTCTCACTCCATATGTAGCCATAGATGGAGGAGGACCATGAGATCCTCATATGCTAAAGTGGGTCACATTGATGGCACGACACAAAAGTGGCAAAGGGCCAACAATTCGATATACTCATGATTTTGTTGGATTCTTGGAATGTCAAATCATCATGATTAAAGACTTTCCATATAAAGGAATGGATTACAGAGGTGATCTAGATATGCTACTACTAGATGGGATGTTGTGAGGTGACCTAATAAAGAAATAAATTTCACTTTGGTTGTTTTTTATTTTTCTGTTTATTTTTTGGTATCCAAAACTAATTGTCTAAAATGATCATGCATATGTCAGCCCAGTGAGACAAGCAAGATTATGTAGATTTGAAAGGTGTGGTGAGCATCGAGTATCTCCCACAATATAGAATCCTAATGCAACAAAGGCATTGACTGAGCTGGAGCACAACCTAGAGAGGTTGACCTTAGGCATCCCAGATGTTGGAATTGATGACTTGCTTCATTTCTATCAAAGGCACATGGTGGGGGTTCATGGACCAATTAGTCGCTTGGTACAAGGAGTTTCTCGCACTATTGTCTATTACCATGATCATCATGTATAGCTAGTAGACTTAGGGCTATATTTTGTTTTTTGATGATGTACCAACATGTTTGGGTAATAGAGGCCATGAGGCCTCATGTCTTTGGATGAGATATTTGTAAAAACCACACTTTTTATAGGCATTTGACTAATGAAAACTAGTACTTCTATTTTAGTTTATCTTGTACAATATATGGATGAATATTTCTTTTGATTTCTAACAAATGTTTTAAAGATTCCTATTTAGAAAATAATTAGCCAATGCATCGGTTAATTTGTTCAAATGTCTCGAAATGTGTTGATATTCAATGTAATGAAAATCTCTCTCCAAGAGTCGAACCCACGAAAAACTTCTTAACATTGAAGCACTTCTTATTGAATAGGAAGGAGTGGTTTCGTTTGATCATGACCCTTTAACAAACCATAGGAAGGAGTGGTTATGTCATATTGATCCTTTTAAAGGAATAAAAAGTGCTAAAGAAATGTATAATTCCCTTACAAAGTTATATGAAAGAAATGATAATAAGAAAAAATTAACATTGAAGAATTATATTTCCAATATTAAAATGAGAAAATCAGATTCTATGACATATTATCTTATTTAAATAACTCAAATTAAACATCAACTTATGACCACTGATCAGAAAATTAAAGATTCAAAATTAGTTACAATTTCTCTTTGTGGATTTCCTTTGCCATGTAAATCATTCATTCATGGAGTTATGCATGTGGAAAACTACCATCATTTGATGATATGTGGGATGATTATATTCAAGAATAAATTAGGTTACAAGTTAAAAATGAAACTCAAAGCAAAGGGACTCAGGCCATTGTTTCTCACAATAAGAAATACATATCAAAATTCAACTGATTCATCTTTCATAATCTTGCTCACTATGCATAACGATGCCCTAAAAGAAAGAGGAAGGAAAAGGCACAAGATTCTATGACCAATGTTAATGAATAAAATAATGATGTGAAGCCACCTCTACAAAAGTCAAATAAATTATTCATTTAAAAAATTTGATAATTGAAAGATGAGTATTTATTTTCTTCCCATCCTTACTTCTTAGCTATTTACTATTCTACTAGTTGAATCATTGGTACATTCTTCTTATTATTGATATAATAAAAGGAAAAATTTTAAGGAATGTTGTAGTACAAGGAATTGTAGTAGGGAGAAGGAATTTCTTACAAAGGAAAAATAAAATGATCTATAAATACTTAGGATCATAGATGATCAACAAGAACTAATCTCTAAAGGAAACAAAAAACCTATTGAAATCTTCTAGAAATTAAATTCTAGAATTAGGTTTTAGATATTATATAAGAATCATAGAAGAATTTGAAGGATATCTACAATGTGGCAAGGTCAAAGAAAAATGTTCATACAACTCTCAGAAGATAAGTAATTTATATCCTTGCATCTTGAATATTAATTTTTTTCCTTACATTCCTTTCTTTTTTTCTTGTATCACTTTACTCAAATAATAAATGTTTCTTTTATGATATCTTGAGTAAAGTTTGTAGGACCGTTTCTAATATGATCTCTCACGAAAGAGGGAGAAAGTGATATTACCACATTGAAGCCCTGAAGATGAAGAATTTTGTACAATTTTTTGTTGAGTTACAAATCCATATCCATGGACCAAACATCTCAAAATTTAACATTTCAAATTGATATACATATATGGTACATTGGTAGCTATGATATATCTGAGGAAATAAATGAGACTTTGCATAAATAAATGAATATATCACTAAATTCAATGAATTATTAAACATGTATTAATTGAGCTCTATTACATACTCATGAATGAATAAATTGTGGATAAGTTTTAGCTCATTTTGATGCTAGAAGTCTCCCTTATTGAAAGGAATGATGAGGAATCCAAAAATGATATCGGTTGGGCCATAACAGATTTTGACTAATAAAATATGTATACATTCACTGTTGAATCTAGAAGGGCTGGGTAAGGATGACCAAAAGTGAATGTTCCATGGAAACTAATATTAGATATATCTTCTCCATAGAATCCCGGCGGAATTAGCTAGTAGAAGGACTGGACTATGTCAACCAAGGAAGATAGATGAAACTCACCTTTAAATAAAAAGTTGACTTGGGTAGGTGACAAACGACTCTGACTAGAAAGGATAATATTATAAAGGAAAATTCTCTTAGGAAGTTAAAAATATTTAATGCCTAGGCTAAGTCCATGACTAGAAGAGTTTTATATATTTTTCTAAAGAGTTTTATTTTTTCATAGGCGACATTGTTATTTTCTATGATAGTTTACTTTTATCATTAATGCATTAAGTTCACCCCTTATCATCATTACATTATTCATATCTACACCATTATACATCAACAAGGGCAATAACATGGAAAGAAAAAACATTTCCATCATCATCAATGTAGTGGAAAATAAAAGGAGAATTAAAAGAATGAAGGAACACATACAGGGACACCAAGATTGGTCTGAGACGAGGGAAAAAACCACTATGGGAAAAACCCTTACAAATTTTCTTCTTCTTAGATGGTCATCAAATGATGCAACGAAAGAGAGTACAAAGATCCATAACTTTATCTATGGAGAAAATCAATAATGATATTCATGAAATATATATAATCATGTTAGGGATGAGAATCCTCATATGGATGGTTGTGTTATGTTATCACAAACTGACATCAACTGTTGTACATTGTTTTCACTGTGTCAATCATTGTCGAGAACTATTATCACTATCAATGAGCCTAATAAATATGTTTGCAATAGATACTAACAAATCAGATCTACATAAACCAAGATCTACAATATCATTGAAGTCAACTGAAGTCAAGATGTCAAACCCTGAATCTAAACTCGAGTCGTTGTCATCAAAATTGTATGTGTTCAACCGAAACATTATGCTCTCTCTCTCAGCCACTATATGCGAATGATTGTCACTGCACAATCACTCTTAGGAAGTATTTATGCATACGAATGTGATAAAATACACCTAAATCCCAGAGTTTCTCCCTTACATTCATTATGCGAGTGACTGAGATATATTGGTTGATCTTAGGACAACCTTATGTGAACGACCGGAGACCTGAACCTTTCGATCTGCCACTAAAGCCAAGGTCACTCCCATAAGATTTTTTTGAGCATCCAAGGTTCTATATTCACTCTGATAGGCTTATGTGCTAGCACCCAAGGACTAAAATTCCCTGTTGTGTGCCAACGATTGAGATACAGAAGGCCCTAACCCAGAGCAAACCCTTCGCCTATTATTTTGGACCCTTAAGAGAACTCCTTTCATTGAACCTATGTGAAACAAGACAAAAGAGAAGAGAATATGTTTCCAAATGATGTTGAGTTATATTATATTTATAGTTTTTCCTGAGGGTTCACTTGGGGTTGAGACTGACCCAAGTAGTTTTTCATGTCATTAGAGTTAACCCATTGTAGAATATATGTATGAATAAAATAATTCATAATTCAACCTCCGCTTAACCAAATTGGGTAATATTTAGGTTGATTTAGGTCCTATCAAAAACAGGAATCTAATGGAATCATTATTTTGGTCATTTTAGTTATCCAAGGAGGAATTTTACTACAGTTGCAAAAATTAACACTCCCTCTCAACTAGGTAGAATTCGACCTACCAATATTTGTCCATTGAAAAATATATCATCATGGATCATATTTTTTGTTTAGTCATCATGAAATGTCCAACACAAATCATCATTATACATCTTAATATATCCCTTTCTTATTCATGTTTATCTCTTGGTTGTTCGTGCTCATATACATGAACATTCTCAGATCTAGAAGAAGAAGAATATGCTACTAGAGGCGAGCTCAAGCTACCACCCTTTATCCATTATGATGCTATTTGGAATCTCTGTCGTTGGGTGGATACTTGGAATGTTTTCATTGAAGTGAATATAATCAAGGATAGCATATTATGGAATCACATCAGAGAACAATAGCTTCCACCGATATCGAGAAAAAGGATAAATCATCACATAAGGGAGTAAACGCTCAACCCTGGGATTTCATCGTGGAGCTTTACCCTGAACATGGATTCATATCAATTCATCTCAACCCCTCCTATTGCTTACTAATATTTCATCGATGACCCATTCATGTGGTAGAACACCTGCATCATAATTAACTTGGGTTGTACACCCCCAAGTACACTATCAACTCATTGGCCAAACGAGGAGCAATATTCCCAACAGACCCAGCTTATGGTTATGATGCCAAATGGGGTATACTCTACAAAGACTGAGATAGTGTCAGATATTACTCAAACCCTTTGGGTAACAGATAGGGGTAAAACCCTATTTTCCAGAGTTCCCTCAAACCTAGGAGCCCTTCATCTCAATTTGTCACCCTCTGAGCTCAAACAGGGTAGGGGAAGTTGGCTTAGTGTCCTCGATGACTGCTTCCCCTCATCTAGAGGGGATTCTCTCTGAAAACCAAGAAATTTCTCTTTGGTAGTCCCTTTGTGATAATATATTCATTATTATTGTCTCAATAGTAGTTGTTTCCTATTCATGCACAACAACAATCAAATATCATGTCGGATTATATATATTCATATAAATCACAAAAGGATACCATAATCATCCTCCCTCTCAAGGAGGTACCAACCATAAGCTTGACCTTGTTTCGAAAAACTGGACCGCCTCATGATGTGAGAGTATCCTGGTCTAAGATGTAACCATGTCATATCCAGATCATGCTCAAACAACTCTCTAAGGAGCTTTTGCATCCTTCCTCACAACTAGCCATGCTAGCAGCATCATTATCGACCTCAATAATGCTATGGACTTCTCATCCATGATATCATGATGGATATCTCATTCTCAAAATATAACATGCAGATATTTCAAATCATGCCTGGTGGCAACTTTACTTGAGTGAAGTAGCTCAATCATGAACCTATTAGGGTTTTATGCACATAATATATATACAAATGGTTGTTCAAAAACATAATCAACAATATTTCAATCATCTCTCAGATCTCATTCCAAGTTCAATAAACTCAAATCAAAGTATCAAGGATTTACAAAAACAATTTTTAGTAGCTGTGCAATATGGAATTTCTTTCCCGTATTACAGACATCAATTCATCATGCCATGATACATCATTTTGGCTTTCAAAATCCATATCCCTCTTATTTTTATCATCACAGGCTCATCACCTATCATAAGTACATCATCGGGATATAAATCAAAACTATAATCAATATCAAATCCATATCTTATAACTCATCATCATGATATCAAATCGATATCTTGTAACTCATCATCCTGAACTCATCAAATAGCTATCAAATATAAACATATCTTGATTGTAAGGATAATGCCTTTATAATGCATCATAATCATCCTTACATAAATAATTTTTGTGTCATCGTATGAAAAAAATCATCTCATCGGCATTTAGAGGCCATATTATGACCATAATCAAAGTCATCATTATTGTAGTATTAATATATCGATCCAGGAGACATTTAGAGCTCATATAAATTCTGAATTTGATGATGCAATATAAGTCACAGGCTTCATCAAGTCATTCTCATAATCACAACTATCATGCTTTCAACCATTGTACTAAGAACAAGGAGGCCAATATTTGAATACCCACATAAGTCATTATTCTATTAAGCCACTTCATCATTTTAGGATATTATGTTTAACCACACCCATAGTTAGTAAGATATGTACTTATCAATGTTACACTTATACTTCCTACATAAAGGTTACCATGCTCTTCATGATGAATGAAATCAGGTTAGGTTATTCAATAAAGATTTATCAAAACAACAAGAGTGTCAATCATGTATAGGAGTTAATGAATCATCCTTCTATATGAAATCCATCATGACAAGTATCATGAATATCATTTACTGGAGTCAAGGTTCTAGCCTTCTTTATAGGATCAATATGTCAAATGATAGATCATAGATCTTAGAAAAACATCAAGTCTATCAATGTATCAATATAGATAGCCTCATAGAATTCAAAACTAGTAGTAACATTTCATTGGAAGATACATCGATCCTAGACACTTTCATATACATGTATGAGCCATTAAATAAAGAGACATTATCATCATATCTTAGGACTTACCTAGTCATCTAATGTTGTGGCTGAAACATAACATTGAAGAAATATACCTTCGATACCTTTTAGTCTTCAAATACATGTGCACCTTCTCTTAGGTAGCTTGTAGTGCTTGTCACCTTTTCATAAAGTGCCTCTTTACCTCTTTTCAAATCTATGTTTCCTTTCTTGCATATCAAATGACCGTTAAGAGGGATTTATATATCATGAAGGAGGATAGATACATCCATATACTCAAATTTACATGTAGGAAGTATAAGAAATGATAAAAGAAATAATTAGATCCATAAGTCTAAGCAAGAGTAAAACATCATAAGTCAAGGATTATGTATCTTCAATGAGAGGTGATCCTCTCCCTCTGGAACCACTATTTAAGGGATATCGACATCCATGGTACATATACCAATGTTGTCTTCAAGTATCCAACGAGCTCTGGTAGGGATTATCCCATTGTTGTGACCACCAACAACCACCCTTTTTTGTTTAGTGTTATTACTAATACTAAATAAAAGGGGACCCTTAGTCTAAAAATTCCAAAAAATCAATTAGTGATCGTTTTTCCTTTTTAATAAAACTTATCATCATAAACTTAAGAAAATACCCCTGCGAAGGAAGGTAAAATCACTCCTTAAAGGATATTGCATCGTAGAGAGGATGATAGTATTCCAAGCTATACTCCAAAATCGTGAGAATGCGATGCGAAACTGCACAAGGATAAACATATATCGCATCGCAGGTCTTAGAAGCTCACTTATCATTAAAAATCACAGAAAATGCTTATTTGCGATAGTGCATATCGCAAGATCGCACATCCCAAGAAATTTCTTAACACAAAATATGCACATCTTATAATCATGCGATATTGCAACATGCGATACTGCGACATGCGATATTGCGACTATGTGATATCGAAAAATCACAATAAAGCAACAAAGTAACCTCGTAATAGGACAAGAGAGAGACTCACGATATTGCGATATTGCGATCTACGATTATGCGATATTGCAATACTGCAATCTACGATATTGCAAAGCAAATCGCAAAATCGCTCCATCACAGATTTCTCAGGTCCACTATGCAAGAAAAAAGATTTTTCCATAAACCGAGACTGGTTATGCACTTTAATGCTCATTATTGAAGTAGTTGTCAGTGTTACACTGAAATTTGTCACCATGGCTATCTGCAGTTAATATGGCTCCATCAATAGCCATATTGTCCTCCTTGTCAAGCCTCAAACCTTGCTCTCCATGTCAAACTTCAAAAAGAGAGAAAGTCATTAAAAATCATGTTTATCTCTGGGTACGCAGGTGTTCTCTACCTTGCCTGCGTGTACGCATCCCAAGCTCATTGTACCTGCGTACTTGTACGCTCTGTAAGTCAAGGGATGGGTGCGTACTCTTGTAAGGTCAAAAGGCGCGAGTTTCATCTTAAAAAAGTTACTTGTGGTC
>APFE030699141.1:17996-48174 GCA_000404065.3 Pinus taeda | reverse complement strand
TAATCTACAAGAAAGCATTGTTTTTTCTCCCTCAGGGCTGACTAAAATACACCCTGCTCCTGATCCTTCACTGGATTTTGAACCGTCAAAATATAAAGACCAAAATAAAGAATTATCAACAATTTTATTTACAGAATTCTTAGTAACATTAACACATCTTGATCTGTCAGTTTGTGAAAAATTTTCGATTTGTGATGTGAAATTGTTTACCGAGAAAGGAGATGGTTGGGCAATATAATTGCCAAAGAATGATTCAGAAGAATAGTTTCCCAAAATGTTATTGTTAAATGCAATTGGTTGATTCTCCTGTTTGAACTCGGTGACATCATGGGTCATGTGTTTCTCCCGATTGTTTTTTATTTGATTTGGCTTTCCCTTATAGGGCAGCCACATATGAGACCAATCGGTAGAAATATACCCATGGAGCTTCTCAGACCAATCTCTGCTCAAGATTAAACCATAAAACTCAGGTATATCAGCGATTAAGATATCAATTCTTTGAACCACTCGTGGATCAGCCGATAACCTGATAGTAACAGAGTTTATTTCCCCTAAGACCTGGACTTTGGTTCTATCTAACTGCACAATGTGAATTGAACACTTTTGGGGTTCTATGTTCAGTTTTGAACAAACTGAAGCTGGCATTATATTAGATGATGCCCCAGAGTCAATCAAGCAGTTATGTAGATTTCGATTGTAGATTTCGTAGGTTAAGAGGAAAGGGGGGGGTATGGGAATTTGATCTGTCTCCAATTAGAATCGTATCAGTAGCCTCAACTATACCAGAAGGTGGTTGCCCTGAATCATTTGCAGCTTTAGCACTAGGAAGAGGTGAAGAAGGAACTGCATTTAGTTCCTTAAGAAGCAATTTCTGCTGATGTTTTAATTTGCTAAGTTCAAACATGGTGATGTTTGCCTTAGTCTTCTTCATGTCATCAACAATAGTAATCCATTGAATCCGATACTACCAACGTCTTGGATGTTGAAGGTATATTTGAGGATGATGGTTGGTTTTGAGGCACTGTTGCAGCTGGCTTCCTTGTGGGTACCTTTTCCTTTGTAGTATTAATACCTGCACTCCTTTTCTTTGAACTTGCCTGGACAGGTTCAGGGGCACTTTTGCTCCTAGTAGTCACAAGAAAAGCTTCTTGTTCAGTTTCGGTATCAGAGTTAGGCAATATGAAGTCCCACATTCCATGGCATTCAACGATTTCCTCTTCCTCGAATTCATCGGATGGTGCAATTGTTTCATCTTCTTCTTCTTCCTCAGGGTCTGAATCTGCATTAGATATAACATTTGGTGGTTTCGACTCAGGTTTCTTAAAATTCCTATATGGTTTCTTTGTTGAAGTTTCTGCTACTTGCTTTTTAATTTCAACCATTTCATTTGACATTGTTTTGAGGACCTTTTGAAGACCCTCCATATCGTATGGATCTTTGGTGATTTTCTTCTTTGAATCATCCTTGAAAGACACTTTTTTGGATTTCTTGTCTTCGAGAGCAGCTTTCTTTTCCAAAGCGATTATATGTTTTTCGACAACAAGGGATTCTTTAATATTTTTGGCCAATGTTGGTTTTCCAGCCCTATCTACAAAAATGGCTATATTTGAAGGTAAGGCTGTAATGTACCACTCACTTCTAATTTGTTCACTTGGCTCGGAATCGGTAGGGATTTTATTCAAGAGTTCATTAAATCGGGAGTTAAACTCCTTAATTGGTTCTCTAGACTCAATCCTTAGATTTGAAAGGTCATTAATGAGTGTGGCCAAGGATCTATCATTGCCATATTTGGTAAGAAACTGCTCCTGAAAAGTATTCCAACTGGTAATGGACCCAGAGGGAAAGGAAAAATACCAAGACCCAGCTGATCCTTGTAACGTGTAGGGGAAAAGTCTAACTACAACATCTTCTTTTGTTACTCCTTTCAGATTAACTAACAACATGAAATTATTTATGTGTTCCTCAGCTAGAGTTCCAGCATCTGGATTAAACTTTGGTAACCATTTCTCAGGATAATCAGGTAATGGATGTAATGGTGCAGGCATAGTGACTGCACCAGGACTGTTCCATGGATTCTGAGCCATCTTGGGAGTACCAATGATTGCCTGTGGTGTTCCAGGTGTTTGGGGAGGAGGTGGAAATGAAGACTGAAAAGATTGTGATGTTGAAGGTGATGACCCTTGGTGAATAATAATATGTAATGGGGAGGTGGGTGTTTGACTTCGCACTGGAGATGATGATATGGAAGATGATGGAGAAAAGGTCTCACTACCAGAACCTTTAGTGTTCTTTTTGGCCCTTTTCCTTTGGGGTAAAGGCAACTCAGCTGGTTCAATGCCGAGTTTTTCGCTTTGAAGTCTAGTGAGAGGATGAGGTAGGCGGAATTGAGAAGTCTCACTGCCTTGAGATACTTCAGATTTCTGAGGTGAAATGGAGAAGCCTTGAAGTTTCTGGATGATAGACTGAACTTCAGGGGACTCCAGACTTAAACGTTCTGAAGTATGATGAGGTTGAGCAGTGGTAGTTGATCCCTCTTCTTCTCGTTTGGACACTGGTATTTCAGAGTGCAAACGAGAGGTCCGAGGTGAGGTGGAGGGTGATTTACTCTGTGAATGGTCTGTAGGTTTTGATTTACTCGCCATTCATAGTTGATAGCCCTCCTTCTAGCGCCAAAAATGTTGATGCCCCGAAAATCGTTACATCAACATCGGGGGATAACTACCCGGTCCGGACCTTAATACAGCTCCTTTTCCGTTTGGGATGGTGGCTCCGACTGGATATAATGGGACCAGTTTCCCAGTAATGAATAAAAGGAGGTGGATGAATGATTGGCTTTCTAATAAGTGATAATAAATGGAGGACTTACTCTATGAACGAAAACGTAAATGATTATTTTATCCCGGGAAGCTTCTATTCTTAAGTGCAACGTTTAGTGATCTGTGTTCCTTGATAGGCATATACATGACACTATTCAATAAACAAAGACATTCATTTAAATGATAATTGCTTCGTTCAAATAGTTGAACGAAGTAATTGATAAAACATTGTTACACTTTTCTTTTTATATTACTCATACATGCATGATTAGAAGAATAGCAAACTATAAACATCCAATAATGGAAAATATAAAGTCTACTGTTAAAACACATTCACGTATTCAATAATAGCAAGAATGACTAAACAACAATTCACATAAAAGGAATAAACTCAGACATAGATAATAGTACCATATGAGCTGCAAATCATTCCCAACGTCAATTGCAATTTGAATTCCTTCTTCCGACTCAGAAATACTTTTAAATAAAGGCAGTAGTGCACATCCACATAAAAGCTTCGTTATCAAAATTTGGAAAGATTGGTCCAGTTTTCATAAAAGAATATGCCTGAAGTACGATAGTGCAACTTCAGGCTTAAGTCATATACAAAAACTTACGACCCTTTCTAAATACATGAAAAGGTCTATAAATACTAAACTAAGCTAACAAACTACAAAATTAAAATGCTACTAAATTGGTATAATCCGATCTTGAATATCTCCCCCACAGTGATCTGGTAGTCGGCAGCAATGATTCATCATTCTGGCTGTTTGCCTTTTGTCCTGAGTTGGCATATTGCCAACATTGGTTCCACTTCTTAAGGGCGGCTGAGACAAGAATTGATTTGAGCAGCATAGGTGGCATCATGTATATCGGTAATGATACACCCGATTGCATCCATTAAGCATTTGAGGGAAGCTCTCTGGCTGTATGGTTTTACTAGGAACAACCAATAGGTGTCCCAAGTTAAACTTTTGATTCCTGAGATCAATCTCCCATTCTTTTCTAGCTCTTGGTGACATGACTGCTCCAATGTCTTGGCTGATAATAATTTACCTGGTGTACATTGAGAAATCATGTTAGATAAATAGAGAGTATTATTGATCAAGTCAATCAAATTGTTCATAGATAATTTGCATCTAGAAACTGCTCTCTCTGCTTTCATTAATTGGGACTGCCACTCCATTGAATAGGATTTCTTTATGGGATTCTAAAATTTTGGGCAAGTTTGCTGCCTGTCCCTCATTAGAGTCCTGCCAAGTAAGAAAATCTATTAAAGTGTCATCGGCTTGCTCTAAATCCTGCTTGGCATCAACTGATTTGTCTATTATAGATGTTGTTATGTCGCACAAAGGTTCAACTTGGGCGATTTCATGACACAACAATCTTATTTATGTTATTAATGCCTTATTAATCTGTATTGCCTCTGCTCTAAACTTGGCAGGCTGGGGAAGACTCTTGAACTTCTCTACTTGAGTTGATAATTGAGCAATTTTCTCATCTTTTGTCTTCACCATCTGTTCATTCATTGCCTTCAACTTTGATAATGCCTCCGATAATTCTTTCTATCTCTGAATCGCTCCTGAATTAGCCCTCCGTTTCTCTTCATGCAACTGTTTGTTGAGTTGGTTATTTAACTATTGCTGCATGGGCAGTTGCTGTTGTAGTTGTTCTGTCTTCTGCTGTTCCTCTGATAGCTGTGCTTGTAGTGAAGCGATCACTTGATCCTTTTCTTTCAACAAATTTCTTACCTCCGATGCCTTATCCATGGTGGCTGCCGAATAGGCACCAGCATATTGAGACAACTTTGTCAGGTCATCGGAGGGGTCGAACTCTTCCTTCCACACCACATTGGCTGCTATTGTTTGTTCAGGGAACAAAGAAGGTTGATCAACCCTTCTTCTTTTCCGTTGTCGCTTTATTACAGCCCTGTGTTTTGGGCTATAGAAAACATCCAATGGAGGAATGTCCTCCACCTGCAAAATAATTTGATCCGAAGGATCCTTGGGAATTATTTCTACTACTGTAGTCGGGGGTAGACCACTGGTTCCTTTGCTTGGAACCTCTTTTGATGTTGTATCCTGTGTATCGGCCGCTTTGGATGTATCGGCATCCATTGAGCTCTCAATATTGCTTATAATTGAATTAAATTGTTGCCATTCCTGAAGCAATCTTGGGTCAATTTGAGTGTCGACACACACCTCCTTGCTGCTCTGCTCCTGCTGCTTTTTCTGTTCCTCCTCCCGTATTCTCTCCTGTTCTTTCTTTTCTACTTCCTCTCTGTCTTTCCTTTTTGTTTCCTCTTGTTATTTCCTCTTTCCCTTCCTGTTCTAGCCTCCGGAGTTCCTCCTGCTCTCTTCTTTGGACTTCTTCAAAGATTTCAGATGTAGCAGGAGGTTCATTGGTAAGCTGCTGCTCAGGCTCGCTTGATTGTCTCATCGGGGCAGTGGCTAACAAATCTAGAGGCAGAGTTTGCAACCTCTACTCTCTAAGTTTATTAAATTCGACTAACCCGTCATCATGGTATCTCATTCTAGCTAGCTGCTGCACCTGAAATATTGACTCGGCTGAGGAGAACAGGTCATCAAACTCATCTTCCCTATGTTCAAATTTAGTGAGTTTGGCCTGGTCTAGAACATTATAAACGACTTTATTTGGATCAAATGTCTATTAGGCAGAGTGGCGAGACTTAGGATATTAATCTTTTCCACCTCTTTCTCTGCATGTTTATAATCATGCAGAGTATAGACGCCACACCTTAGAGGAAAAGGAGGCCAAACTTGCTTCTTTGAATTCCTGAGAGTCTTTGTAGCTGATGTCGTTGTAAGCTGGTATGCTATCTCTCGAGCTAATAGTTTGTCTGGTATATACAAGGGGAGGATATGAGGCCTGGCCTGACTGCCGAAAACTCTTACATAAGTGAATTTTTCTTCTCCAAACCAGGTTCCTAAGGCTGTCAAGTCAATCTCTGCCTGAGGGGAGATCTTAGGAGCAGGTCTATAAAAAATTGCATAATAAATAGGTAGCATGAATCCATTGCAGACTTGATATAGGCGGTGTTTATAATGAGCTTTCCATAATTTCTGGTGGTAGATATGAATGGGCATAGGGTCCTGTGGAGTCCATCTCCACCCTAACACAGGAAACTCCGAATTAAAACAGAGGGTGTCCAAAATATAGGCACTAAAGTAAAATGGAGGTATGAACCTATCAGTAAAGCGGGATTTGTTTCTGAAGTCAAGAATAGTTGTAGCTAACTTATCCGATAATATGGTCCCCCAATCCATGATTTCACTATTACATGCTGCTTCCATCAAAGGTACCATCTCTATGGAAAATTTCTAAGAATCATGCAATCCCCACATTCGACACATCATGACTCCAACATAACAATAAGGAGAACATAATGAATCGACGGAGTACTTACCCGAAGACTCATGTTTGTGTTTCATCGGTTTCTGTCTCCATTCCCGTATAGGCTCCGACTCAGTTTCATTCTCATCTCTAAACTTCTCCAGGAAGGCTTTATTATACTTCTTCTCTGATTCGGGAAAATGGTACATTTGTCTCAAATCATTGGGCTGAAATGAACCGAATACTATCCCATCAACAGTGCAGAATGTTCTGTTTGTAATGGGAATTTTTTCAATTGCCCATCTCACCACATCCGTATATGGAAGAATTTGCTCTCGAGCCGCTATCCTGTGCAGGTAGGAATCAACCAAATCTTTTAGAGTAGCATCAGACTTCCGGCTTGAGCCCGCTGTAGCTTGTACCGATTTTTGCTGAGGTTCCTTGGCTTCAACCAGGTTGTAAATGTTTTGCCAAGTAGTACTGCCGAGGCCGAGACATGTGGTATCTGAGATTAATCCCTTTTTTCTTGGTCCCGGAATAGTGGCATGTTGTCCCGTTACCGCAGAAGCTGAAGTTGTTCTAGATTTCTTAGATTTCTTCCCCATTTGGTCTGAATTCGCTACTGCGGAAAAGCTCTGCACAAGAGATAAAATGAATGTAATGTGGAGAATAGATGGCGAAAACCAAGTATGGAGGAATTGTGTCAATCAATGAATAATGGAAGATTATCATAAGGCTCCCGCGGATACAATCTCTGAAGGGATTTAGGCATAATTGCTCCATTAATTGGCCGTTTAAACCTGTCAATCATTTAAATGCTCATTATATCCTTTACTTGTCGAATAATCGTTTAAGCGTGGATTTGATTTTTTGGTGGTTGGACGCAAGCGAATCACTATCGGGAAGAGAAAAGGCTTTTAATGATAATTATTATAATATACCGAAGCCATATCAATCCTTTTCGAAAGTCGCGTTTGGCTTTATCGCAATCGGCAATCGGAGGAAGCCTTGGGCAGTCTTATTTAAGTTATTGTGGAATCCCCGATCGCCGATAGTGATATTGCTTAACTCACATCGGGAGGTTTAAGGAGGAGAGTTTTCGTTACATTCATATCGCATTCCCCGATTGCCAATAGCGATATCGCATCGGAGCAAGGGGAGGGGCCTTTTGTTGTTTGTTTTCCCGATAACCGATGGTTACTCTCGCTTGTCGCATCGGGGAGAATCAATGGGTCTTGGTTATGCATGTTATTGCGATATGCGATCTTGCGATCGCTTTGTCGCAATAATAAAGAATTATTCATTTTGTTATAAGACCGATTATTTATTAACTCAAAAAAGGGTTTTATAATGTTTCATTTGTTTTCAGACCTTTATAGGAGTGATGGGTTAATACCAATTTAATCTAAAAGGGATCCATTTCATATTATAATTTTCTAAAGTAAAATTTTATGAGATGGGGGGTTGTTGTATAGCACAACAATATCCAAGACCCATGACCATAAAAAGGCTCCAACCCTCAAGATGTCAAGTCAAACCCTCCTTTCACATAGTAAATCCATCAACACCATCATGTACATCATCAGAAATGGATCTTCAACAAGAGATACATCAAGGCAGAACTTCTACAAATCTAAGTTGAAGATAAATCCTTCTTCACTTGTCAATTTTAGACTTTGGCCCTCCTTCCTTCTATGATAATTCGGAGCTAATCATGTGAATTATGGTGTTAAATGAGCTCAATTCTCCCTCTATTTATATTGTCCAGAGGGGTTCGAATAGACATGTCTTCTGGGGCAGGGCCGACTTGACAAGCATGACCGACTTGGCGTCTAGAGGCAGTTTTGACCTAAATTACATATTTGAAAGAAAAAAATCAAGGCTATAAATAAGCCTTTAACTTTTACCAATACAAATAATAATGAGAATGAAGAACATGCTTCAATAAAATAATAATTTTGACTTGAGCATGAAACCCGTGCTTGAAAAATAAAATTCTTTTTTCTTCTTGTTTGTTTTTACATAAAATATACAATGGCACAAGTAAAAATATCATTATGAAGACCAACCTAGTTACATTTTCTAATAGGGTATTGACAACCGGTCCAGAAAAAGAAAGGAAAGAAGGGGAAGATCAGTGATTTCTACACTACTCAATCTTCCCCATTGTAACTATATTTTTCTGGTATTTTTTCTATAGCATGGTAATGTTTCTCTTCATGGGCCATTTTGGTGCTTCTCTTATATGCTTTTGACATATCCTTCTGACTATGTACGCCACTCATGGATCTAGGCAAATTCTTGGTGAATGCACACACACAATGTGTATATGCAAAATGTATTTTCTATCTATTATTGAATGGAAGTAATGGTTTATTTTCTCAAGGAAAAAAAAGCATTAATCAATGTATTATAACATAGTAATATAACTTTCATACTACTTTAACTTTATATTATTCTCAACATAGCTTAAAGGACTTGAAAAATGATCTCAATATCATAAACAACAAAAAATGTCACAATGTAATAAACAAAAAAAAAACATAACAACTAGACAAAAAAATGATGTCACGTGGTTGTAGGCATCATTGACCATACCCAACATGGTAAACCATAGTTAACATAGGCACCTTGTTCAACTATAATTAACATGAGCATCATAGTCAACCATATCAAACATGGGTGCCATGGTGAACCATTGTCAACATGGGAAGCATGGTCAACCATAATCATTTGTCGATAAACCCTAACAAACAAATCGATGCTGTAATGTAACAAATGAAATTGATGTCACAGTATGATCAACAAGAAATGATGTCACATTGCAATGTTGTAATGTGATGAACAACAAATAATGTCATGCGAATGAGAAACAATGTCGCAATTGGACAAAACAATGATGTTGTGATGTGATGAACAAGAAACAATGTCACAACATGATAAAAATAAACAATGTTGTATTGTAATGAACAACGAACATTTGTCACAGTGTGTTGAATAACAAACCACGTGGTAATGTGGTCACGTCAAAATGTGGTGAACAACAAACAACATTACAAACTGGCAAAGAACAAATGATGTCACACTATGACAAACAACTAAACCATGACGTAATTTGACAAACAATAAATGTCTTCACAATGTGGTAAACGATAGATGACACCACAATGTGATGAACAATAAATGTCAATGCAATGTGATGAACATCAAATTGTGTCACAATGTTACAAACATCAAACATCATCAAATTGGACTAAAAAAATACTACAAACCAACAAAGAAAATCATTGTTAGCCATGTTTAATTGATTCAAGCATGACCCTCTCGTAATTGACCATTGTGAAACATAGTGAACCATGGCCATATGTGGTTGAGCATTACCAAGTTTGGACAACAAGGTCAACCATGGTCAACATGGTCAAGATGTCCAAGCATGTTTAACCAAGGTAAAAAATGGTCAAACCACATTAAAAAATGGTCTACATGGTCAACATTCTCTAGCATGGCTGTGATTTGTTATTTATTTATAAATAATTATAAATGTAGATACTTAAACACTAGATATAAAAATATAAATTTGACATCGCACTATGACAATAAAAAGCTATGTCACAATGTGACAATCAAAAAATCGACACCATCATGTGACAAATAAATGTTGGCATCACTTTGTGACGAATATATATTGATGTCACAATGTGACAAACATCAATGGATGTTGTATTTTGAGCAATAAAATATATGACATTATAATGCGTCAAACAAATATCCATGTCATTGCAAACAAAACCAATGTGAATGTAGGTCAACTTTAGCTATGTTGGTCAACCATAGACAATAAGGCCAATAACTATGAACTTAGCTAAAGCATCCTCAGCCATGGACAACATGCACTAAAGCAACCCTTGTCAAATATGGTCAACTAGTCTACATGGTTAACCATAGAAAAAAATGATTAACCATAGTTAACATGGTTAACCATAGTCATCTATAGTTAAATATTTATAACCATATTCACCCATAAGAAAGCATAGGAGACCATAGTCAACAATGGTTAAGCAAGTTTAGTGATGGTCAAACATTCTCACCATGGTCAACAAGTTCAATGATAGTCAACTATGGCAACCCAACTCAACTATAATCAACCATGGTCACCATGGCCATACATACTTGGTCAACCATGTTTGACCATGGTTAAATATGGTCAACATTTTCATCCAATATCAACCATAGACAACATGGTCAACCATGATGAACTTGGTTAAATGATGCTTATCCATGGTTAACATGGCCAACATAATCAACCATGGTCAGACATGGCTAAGTGGTCTACATGGTCAACCACGTTTAACCATAACCGACATGGTCAACCATAGTCATCTATAGTTAAATGTTAACAACCAAGGTTAGATATTTTCCCCATAATCACCCCTATTTGACCATAGTCAACCTTTGTCTAACAAGTTCAACCATGGTCAAACAAGCACAATCATGGTCAAGAATAGTCACCAAGTTCAACCTTAATTGACCATGTTTAATATGATCAAACCAACAAAACAATGGTCAACCATGGTATCCATGCTCATCCATGCTCAACCAGAGTAGCCATGGATAACATGGTGAAACCATACTCATCCATGCCCACCAATGGTCGTGCTTACTCCACCATAATCTATCCTCTTAATTGTTTGTCAACTATGGTTGACCATGGTTGGCTAAGGATAACCATGTGAACTAAGGTAAACCATAATCTATCTTCTTTATCCATGGTCAACCAGGATAATCATGGTCCATCATGGTTAACCAAGGTCAATTTTGGTCTACCTCGATCAACAATGGTCAACCCTCTTCAACCATTAATGTAACCATTTTTCTAACATCATTAAGGTAACATCAACCATGCTCAACCATGGTAAACATTAATGTAATAATGTAGAATTTTTTAACTGTAATTAAGGTCAGCTAAGGTCAACCATGTGAACTAAGGTCAACCATAACCAACCATAATCAACCAATCATGGTCAACCAAGGTCAACTATGGTCTACTTCGATCAACAATTGTAGAAATTAGGTTGTAGATTTGTAATTTCTCATGAATTTTTAATAAAAAAATAACAAGACAAAACCTACTCTACTACTCTGTAGACATTAATTCACAATTTAGAACAAAAATCTTAGACATGCAAGAAGAAATAACACACATGCAACAAGTATTTTTATATGGGGAAAGAAATATGCTAAAAACCCTAATGCATATTTGCATTAATCAAATGAATAAAGATGTATTACAATTTCTTTTCTCAACTAAGATCACCCTACAAGTGCACAACCTATCTCTCTGCTCACTGAAGGTCTCTGACCCATACTTAGTCAAATTTTTCCTTGACTTGAGATCATATTTCCTTGTATTGTTCCTTGAGGAATTAGCCCCTTTTATTGAGGAAATTCCTCTAATTTAATTGCATAATTCCTTAGGTTGATCCTCTGACTGCATGCAACACCTGTACACACAAGTCTAGTCTAAAATTGATGTTACACTTCCATGGAAGCTCCACCTCAACTGGGTAACTCTAATTCTCTGCATACACTAGCTATTTTGTGTTGATTGATCAATTAATTGGATGATCACTGAGTTTGACTGCTTAACTAACCTTCCAATAGTTCCTCCAAAAATTGGAACAAGTTTAACTGAAAACAACTTGAGATAAGTTACCTTGATTGCTACAAATTAGTAATCACACATGAAGAACTAAAGTCTAACTCCTCCAACTCGAATTTACTGAGTAAACTGGGTGACACAAGCCATGTCACACAAGTTAACATCATCCAAGTTGTTTGCTGATGTGGAAATTCAATTTTTTCTCAATTTAATCAAGGCAATATCAAATTGAGAATTTCTTACAGCATTTTCCAACACTCCCTCTCAGAAAGAAAGGGATTATCAACCACCCCTATCCTGCACCTATGGAACTTGAAATTCCCTCTTGACAAGGCCTTTGTCAAAATGTCAGCATCTTGTTCCTCTATCGGAATGTACTGCAACAACATTATCTACCTCTGCACACAATCCTGTAAATGGTGATACGAATATCTATATGCTTGTATCGATCATGAAAAATAGGCTGGAAACCATGTATTCTGCTTCTACCGAGCTAATTGCCACATACCTTTGCTTCCTGTTGTACCAAGAAACTGTTGCAGGCCCAACACAAAAAATTCTATCTGATGTACTCTTTCGATTTGATGGACTCCCCCGCCCAATCCACATCTATGAAGCCACATAGCTTCACTCCCTCTATCCATATGTACCATATTCCAAACTCAATAGTGCCTCTAAGGTAACATAGAACATGCTTAGCTACCATCCAAAATACTTTGGTTGGCCTAACCATAGCTTGGTTCAGTTGGTTGAATGCATAGCCCATAGCGGGTCGTGCGTTCTCAAGTGTTGTCATTGCTACAACACCCTCCAAAATTTTGGCCTATGCTCTATTTCAGAGCCTTCCTTGTTCTTGCATATTGTCATCGCAAACATTGAAGCTCGTTCCATGTGTTTTCTTGAAGTATTTTTGTCCCTCATGCAAGATAATAAAAATTTCATATTTTCACATGTTAGCTGTCGCACAATGTGTATAAGCCTATTTTGGTGGTTTCAAGGGGTCATATTTGTGTAAATGAGTAGGTCTAACCTTGTAAACATATGTCGCACTCATTTCTAAAGTTTTAAGCATTATCGCACAAGTGTCCTCACAATCGTCGCAAAGTGTATCTTTAGTGTCACAATTGTCATAAGTGGTCATAAAGTTTTCGTATTGAGGGACGTTTGTCGTTCACATGTCCAGGATGATCTATGTAGTTGTTTTGTCAAGTATTCTAAGTGTGTGATCATAATCGAAGTCTTATCACTATTCACATCAACCTAATTGATCCCGCACTTAGTTAATTCCTAAAAACTTTCTGAGCAAGCAACTGAGCCTCATCCGACCTTCCTGTTATGCAGTCTCAGCCCTCTAGTTGTGATCTTACCTCCTGACAATGCGTAATGCACAATTCTTTCCTCCGAGGACTACTGCACTACGTAATCCCAGTGCTCAAGGCCAAATCTTGGCTCCCAGAATTTCGTAATACACCTTCCCAGTGTGGCCTCAACTACGTATTACACAATATCTAGCCTCAAGATCAACCCTTGACCCCCTGAGATGCAAAATGGCCAATCTCCTTTGTCTCCTGAAACTGCACAATGGGTTGGTTCAATGCCCATCCCCTCAACCTATCACACTAACCTTTAAAATTGCACTTTTTTCTCCCTCAGCCCAACCTGGACTACACATTGTGCTGTCTCAAGGCTCAAGGGTCACCCATCATTGCTTGAATTGTGCAATTGTGCAGTCACTAAGCCCCTCTCCCAACTTTTCACCTGGTTCTCGCTTAGTCAATGGATTAACATGCACTATATTAGACTAGGGGTTTATGTCGGATTGATGTCATCTCGTCATGAGTGAATTGCATATGCAGGTATCTTATCATGCCATGGAAAGATGATGAAGAAGGAGATAAAGAAGGGAAACATGTTGAAATACCTCTATGTAGCTGAGTATGCAAGCTGATCAACCAAGAGAAAGCAAAGGGGCACTAATTTGCAACCACAACTCAAGACTTGAGATCATTCAAGACTCCTTACTATCAAGTCATAAGGAGGTGAATAAAAGAACACTCTCAAGCGGACACATAACAAGGAGCAACAAGAATGGCTTGACATTTCCATATCATCAAGAGGTTCATGTCAATAGTGTCATGTCATGTCATGTCATGAGTTGTCACATGCCACACCATATTGTGGATGATGTAAATTATCTATTCAAAATGTATTATAAAGTGGAAGTCCAAAGGAAACATTCAGAATATCAAGAGTCATGTAAAGTCAAAAAGTAATAGGAAGTGAAAGAGTCATGAGGGTAGTTAAAGAGTCACAAGGAAGGTGAAACATCACCTCATTGGTTATATATACACCCTTGTTGTATGAGCAAAGGACTTTTCACCTTGGCTCCTTGTGCAAAGCATTAGAGAGACAAACTAGTTCTTTTGAGGAGCAAGGAGTGGCTCCAACAAGCCACTATTAGAGCTAGTGGTGTTCATTGTATACATGTGTCTTGGAACTTTTACTTAATATCATAAGCCTATGGCCAACACATTCTTCATGTATGGATTATGGATATTTGTAAAACTATTCTGTGAATGTTTGTAATTCATGTTTTCTTTCATATGTGCTAAAGTAGTTGAACTATTCCGGTTATTTTCGTACTTATCATATTGAGTATCTGTTGTAATTATTATTATCATTGTCGCATCCTCATGGACTATTCTGTTGGATATTAGACAGATTTTCCTTGTTGCATTAGTGATAATGACCACAGAATCTCTGTGGACTATTCTGCTTGTGGTGAACAGATTATTCTATTTTACATGTGTCTCTACTAGCATGGTACTATTACCTCTCTCTTAGAGGCTCACTTCTCCTCCCCCCTCTGCGGTAAAACAAATTTGACACACACACCACTGAACACTCACCAGGCACACCCCCTTGTTTTTTGAAGGTACATTTGCAACCCTCTCTCTTGCTGACAATTAGAGCCAAGGCATATCTTTAAGACAACTGATGACTAGACCATATTCTAGATGGGGCTCCTGTCCCAAACGATGTGAGGTCTAATTGGGACCACATATTGGGGAGACCCCTTGAATTTTGGAGACTCTAGCATCGTCAAAATTTCGAGCAGTAGAAGGAGGGAAACCATATTTTTATGGCTAGTAACCTTACCCACCCAAATCATACATCCTCTGGTCAAGGCAGTAATATCCCTAACACCACCCCTGTGCATATTCCTGAAGTTGGAAATGCTTCTCAGCCTGAGACTGTACAAACTTGCGAGATCTCTTACAACCAAATTTGGGCCATCCGCCCTATCACCTGTAATTTTGCAAGAACTATTGGATTGATACTCGGAGTACATAATCTTCCATATTTTCCAAAGAAGAACCCAACCACCCCCACCAGCATAGTGGTTTCAACAGTTAAAGATTTGGTTCTCACCACCCTTAAAGAGTTAGCAGACTCTGAAGAAAATGAAGAAAAACCAGAGCAACCTCCAACCTTTAATGGTGATGATGGTGATAATGTGATACTCTCGGACGATACTTTCCGCGGGTTAGGCGGTGAAGAAGAAGAAGGAGAAAACCAATTAGATTCCAATGAAGAAGGAGAAAAGAATGACGAATACATGGCGGACTAAGATTTGGATTGCATGTATCAGGGCCCACTTGCACTACCGGGTGTTCTACATAATATGCCAAGGCATCCAAAAAATTTATTAATGAATTATGACCCTGAAAAAATAATAAAAGCAAAAGACCATCTAGACAACTTCTACTTACATCTCCGAATGCTAGAGGTACATTATGATGATGTTGCATGGATGCTTTTTCCATGCACCTTAAATGGCAGAGCAGGTGTATGGTATCATAGTCTTCCTATGAATTGCTTCTAGAATTGGAAGGGGTTTAAGAAGATTTTTCTTGAAAAAATCGTTGATGACAAAACCTTTGCCATGTTGTTGAAAGAGCTAGGTAATCTCAAGATGGAGCATTAAGAAAAAGTGAAAGATTTCAATCAGAGGTTTAAACGTATCTTGAATATATTTCTGACAGACACAAAACCTCATGACTCCATCACTATCAATTGTTTCACATCAGCCTTACCAACAAACATTGTGTAGTTTGTGAAAAGAAATGTGAAGCCAACTTTGGCTGAGAATTTTGAAGAGGCGATCACTGTTGAAAAGGACTTGTGTGCAATTGGGGTAATCGCAAATGATGAATCAACAAAGGACTTCAAAGACACGGGGAAAAGGTATCAAGCCTTCGTAAGCAAGGTCAAGGAGAAAGAAGCAAATGAGCTTAAGAGCTTGACCCGTACAAAGGTCAAGCGAGACCACCATGAGCAACAGGCCTTCCAAGTTTAACTTTCTGAGAAGGACTGGCAACTCTGGCAATAACAATAACCAAAGGTCTAAGTCTGCGCAAAGCTCAAATGTTGTGTTGAATGTTGAGAGTATGGGCATGGACCAGTATTATTCATTTCATCAAGAATATCATTCATAAAAGACATGCCCACAATGGAACCACAAGATGAATGCTCTTGTTGTGCATTTTATTGATACAATAGTTTCTAATGAGCAAACCGAGCCTGCGGAAGGAAAGGAAGAAATTATTGTGACCGAAGAAACTCCAAGCATGGGGCATGTAGTGAACACATTCAGTTGAGTACTCGCAGCTGAAAATATCATTGCCAAAAAGCAGCCACTAAGTGATGGCCAACCCTTAAGCAAAACAAACGGTATAATTTGAGAAGCCAAGGGCAGGCCATTGAATAAGTGTTGATGAAGCATAAATTGAAAGAGCATTTATTAAGGAAGACTAGTCTGCATGTTAGCTCAACATAGAACACTCAGAGCAAGTCTGGAAATGTAGGTAAGAGGAAAAGTACTTCCACAAGAAGTAAGAGTAAGTCCATCACTCTGAAAGTAGTAGATAAGACAACTCTTCTAGACACTTATGCTATGTCTCCCACATTAGATTATAGCATAGTTCAAGATATGAAGAAAGATTGCATGAATATCTCACTTTTTGAACTAAGGTCGTGCGCTAGCGGGAACTACTTTCCCGTGCACTCAAACAATCCACCTTAGGTAATGGTGCTTCTTCACAGAAGGGATCTAGTACATCCTCTGGTTCTCTCGAATCTCTACTTAATTCTTTAATGTTAGATTCAAACACACTCTGCCCTCCATTTCTGTTAACGTTTGAAATTTTCAATTATAATGTGCACAATTGCTTAGTTGATTCCAATGTGTCTATAAACGTAATTCCTTTATTAGTAACATAGAAAATCAATGCAAAATGGGATAAAACAAATTCACATATCATTCAGCTAGAAAAGATTCTTGTCCATACGAATGGTGAACTCAGAAATGTGTTGATAGGCTTATCATCTCGACAATGAGTTCACCAATTTATAAACATAGTAATTTTGGACATTCCAAAAGCATATGGTGTATTTTTTAGCAGAGACTAGTCCAGCAAGTTACAAGGGTATTTTGCAATGGATTGGTCACATTTGTGGCTTCCATACAAGGGAAAAACAATCAGATCTGGGTGAAATCAGAACGGTACATGAAACACTCGATAACTCCCTAAGAGGGCAAAAATGAGTCAATGGCCTTTGCAAATTTTATCTTTGGGAATTTCTTTCTTGAAATTGATCTGGGGTGTTATCTTGCTCATCCATCCCAGGTACCACCTGAAACACAGTTCGAACTCCTTCCTAGTCCAACCGGTGAAAATGACATTTATACAGTTGGTAGTAGTAGTAATAATAGTACGAGTGTAGCACATAGTCTTGTACATATGATGTTTTGACATTGTATTTTGATGGTTCAAAAACATAGGAGAACTCTGGAGCTGGTTGTGTTTTAGTAGACTCATGATAGAGGAAACATCTAATCTCCGGTCACTTGGAATTTGAGTGCCCAAACAACATCATAGAATATGAAGCACTCATCTTGGGTTTGCAAAGAGACTTGACCTCAATGTTGTAGTTCTCAAAGCAGTAGGTGGCTCAGAAATTTTCATACGACAGGTACATGATACTATACACTATGTGTCACCTCATCTCAAGAGTTACCAACAAGAGGTATGGAATTTGATTTCACATTTCCAAACGTTCAATATTATTTTTGTTCCTAGATTACGCAATGTATAGCATATGCATTGGAAAATGCTGCTGCTAGGTTGTCAACGCTTAAGGATGGTTTTTCTGTAGAGATTCTTTATAAACCATTTATCCCTTATATCATCACTAACTTACACTTTTTCAATGATGACTAATAGATACTACACTTCATGGCAAACGTTGATGTATTCAAGGACATAGTTATCGACAAAGACGAGCACAAGAAATCGTTGCAGGATGTAGCTTACACAAGTAAGGAGAATCCCATACCGAAAGGCATGGTGTCACTAAAAAAGTTGTATGACTTGCAGAACCGCTTCTGAAGGCCATTCAATGCGAAAACCCATAATTCGACACTATCACACGAGCAAATAAATCTTGGGACAGAAAAAGATCTGAATTTTGTTAATATTGATACTTGTTGCATACCACAAGAGAGACAAGATTTCATTCACTTATTCAAGCAGTATCAAGATGTATTCACATGAATATACGATGAGCTCAAAACTTATGACAAGCGAATAATCCAACATGTGATTCCAATTAAAGAAGGGGCCAATTTGTTTCAACAAAAGCTATGGAAAGTACATCCAATGCTTGAGCCTCTAATTCAAAAGGAGTTGAGGAAGTTGCTAGATGCTCAAATCATATACAAAATGCGAAATTCTACCTAGGTATCAAACTTGGTCCCGGTTAGAAATTTTTCTGGGGAGATCCGCTTGTGCGTTGCTTTCTGCATGTTGAACCGCACCTCAAACAAGGATAATTACCCCGTGTCACCTATGGAATAGATACTGCAAATAGTATTAGGGCTAGAGATTTTTTCTTTGTTGGATGGATATTCTTGATACAACCAAGTTCTAGTCTTAGAGACTGACAGACTAAAGACAACATTATGCATGAAGTGGGGTATATTCACATTTAAAAGAATGCCATTTGGGCTGATCAACATCGGTGCAACATTTCAACATGCCATGGATATCACATATTGAAGACTGATCAAACAAAGCATGGTGGTCTATCTCGATGATGTCACAGTATTTGCAAGAAGAGATCCGACCACATATGCCACCTGAAGAAAATTTTCGAGCAGTGACGCAAATACAAGATATCCCTTAATCCGAAAAAGAGCATTTTTGTAGTGTTTGAGGGTAATCTCTTGAGCCATATTATTGCAAAGAGTGGGATTAAAGTACACCCCAAAGGGTCAAAGCCACCACATTGATTCCCTTCCTAGTGAACAAGAAATCCATGCAGACCTTCCTCGGGAAGATCAATTTCCTCTGCAAGTTTATCTCTGATTATGCTTAGATTGTTAAACCCATACAAGAGATGGTTAAGAAGGATGTGGTATACAAATGAGACAAAAGGGAAAAGGATGCATTCTACAGTATTAATAAAACCATTGCATAAGCACCCAATTTGTATAACCTAGATTTCAACAAATATTTTCTTCTCTACACCTTTGTAACACCCTCCTACCACATCCACCCAAGTAACCATGCCAATCGGGGTAAACATGAGATGAGAGGCTACTATGATCTGATTTGACCTCCTATGTGATCTTAAGGAAGTAGAATCAATGGAAACATCACACGCAGTCATCCAACACCAGCTTTAGAATCCTCAGGAGACATGTTAGCCACTCAGACAGCCTTTTCCTGGGTCCCACTGATGTTTTGGATCTCTTAGGCCATAGTTGCTCTCATCCTATGGGCAAGGGATCAACCAGAAACCAAAAGTCGCTCTCACAGGCTTGTTTGCCAGGAACCAAAGACTAAATTTGCTAGTTTTGTGCCGACGACCCCAGGATTTAAGCCACTTTCTCAGGCCCAGAGCCTAGGTCACTGCCCATAATGGAGTAATAGCTTAGAATCAGTAAAAGTACAGGGAAACAATGATACAGAGGCAATAAGTTGGACAAGACCATAACCAAACCCCTACTTACCATGACAGGTATTTCATCAAACATATCATTAACACGTAACCTATAGGTGTAAACAAAAGAATTAAGTGTAGGGATCTCATACTTATCTGAGAATCGCTATAACCATTGTTCCCTCATGTAATTTGCTACATTATCATCTATTAGATCATAGACACATTATCCATTCATGTACAAGTAAAAACATGTTGAGAGCCATACATAGATGTTGTCATAAAATATACATATAACTAGCATAATAGGAACATAATTACCATAAAAATATCAGCCATCAAAATCCACATATACATCAATACATTTACACATGAAAATCAAGGGAATGAATTTTCTCATGAATGAATGCAATGAACCAACCGTTACCACATTCCACCAGACCATAGATTAGCTGAGCCAAGTCTCTCTTCAACTAATCACCCCCATGCCATATATGAATACAGGACTCATAGAACACACCAAAAACAACAACAAGCATGGATGCCACTGGAGTTATCAACCTACACCGTGAGGAACTTGAGTGCTTCCTAGTCTCTCAAGCTTTACCGCAATCCACAGTCTGATCCATGGATCACTAGTCCCTACATGTAGACATACTCTCTATGCTTTACTATGCATACCATCCTGGGACCACTGGGCCCAATGGAGAGCAAATCCACCTCTTATCTTTATCGTATATCCCGCCATTCACTAGAAATGATTCCTAGGCCCATCGAGGCACACAATCTGGCTTTACCGCAACCTAGAGTCCGGTTCAAGGGTTACTAGGCTAGTGGCTTCATGATCCATAGTCTGGTTCAGGGACCACTAAACCATGTGTTTGTCAATTCGGAGATCCACCCCACTCAGCTTTGAATCTAATCCGACCATCCCACATAAGCTGAATGAGAGAACCCATCCCATCAAAGCTATCAGGAAATGGCAAGGCTAGGCTGAAAATATTGTCACACCCGACAAAATCCATTCCTTGGTAGAAAAGAAACACATGCAATCCCATGCATGCAAAATCTAGCAAGGAAAATACACGTGCAAGTCGATACCTACAATGAAGCCTGTTGTAATTGCTTGATTTTGCATTTCCCTGCTTGATATTTGCTTCCTCTTGCCTTCTTTTTCTTTCTTGCTCCGATGCCAAAGTGCTCCAAGAAAATCAAGTGTCTAGGAGTATGAGAGAGAGAGTGAATAATAAGAGAGCTCCAAAACTCAACTGACAAAATTTTACCAACTAATTCTCAGAAGCCTTTTTATGAATGAGGCCTCTATTTTCTTCATTTTCCATTATTTTCCTTCAATTTCCTCCTCACATGCAACATGCGACCTTTCACCTTCTTTTTCTTCTAATTTCCATTATTCTCATAAATAATTGTGCCAAAAATCCATTTTTCCTTTCTAAAGCCTTAGCCATTGCCTTTTCCATAAACAACCAAATGAACACCCCCCTAGGATGTCTTGCCTGACATTCAGCTTAGATTAAGTGTCCCATCGACCGTGGTTATTGTTTTTAACTTTTATTACATGGAAATTTCACCAGGGCTGTTATAAAACGACACCGTCCTCTGTGTTCAATCACACATATACCTCAAAAACCCACTGAAAGAAGACATATTTCTCATGGAGCTTTATAACCTAGCTCGATGCGGTATTTACAATGTAATATCTGCTCAAAATAAAAACGTCATGACAACATACCGTATACTGAAGGTTTATAACATAACTCATTACAATATTTACAATTATCATCCTGTTGAGTGCCAACCCACATGACATCATAACATCATGATAACATAACCACATGATAGCACAATAACATGAAAACATAATCATAATGACATGACACCCATATTGCATAGTGAAGCTTTGTAACATAGCTCATGGTGGTATTTATATCCGTATACATATGTACATATAGCAATATCGCCAAAATATATACCAAAAACATATACCAAATCATATACCAAACATATATCAAAACATATACTAAACACCATATCTAAGCATATACCAAACACCATATCAAATCATATGGCAAAACACCATATCAAATCATATGGAAAAACACCATATCAAATCATATGGCAAAACACCATATCAAATCATATTGAAAAACACCATATCAAAGCATATACCAAACCACCATATCGAAGTTGCTTTGCCTCAACCGACAAATAAGGAAGGATACATAGCCTACATATGATCCACCATATCCCATGTAGCTTCATCGGCCCAAAGTGCTTCAATTGCACCTTAACTTGCTCGATTGCTCAGTTTCGGAGTATGATCACCTTTTTCTACAATATATGCTGAGGCCCCGGTTGGAATTCTCCATCTGGTTCCACCTGCGATAAATATCAGTCAATCACATGATCAACATTGTTAACATAATTCTTAAGCAAAGATATGTGGAAAACATCATGGAATTTCACTGTCAGAAGCAGTGCAAGTTGATAGGCTACTAGCCCAATCCTCTCAATGATACTGAAGGGTCCACAAAACTGTGGTGCCATCTTAGCTCATGATCCAATCCATAAGGATCTCTTCTTCGGTTTGATGTGCAAGTACACTTGTTCCCCAACCTGGAACTCATTGAACAACCTGTTCCTATCTGCATAACTCTTCTGCCTATCCTATGCTACCTTTAGATTCTTCTTGATAGCCTGCATTTCATGTTCCATGTCTACCAACATATCTGGTCCAATCAATACCCTGCTAACCATATCACTCCAACTGATAGGAGTGTTACAACTCTACCCATACAATGGCTCAAAAGGACTCATCCTTAATGACTCCTGATAAGCGTTGTTGTATGAGAACTCTACCAAAGGGAGATACTCTTCCCACTTTCGCTACTAATGCATCACATACATCCTCAACATATCCTCCAATATCTTGTTAACCCTCTCTGTCTGTGCATGTGTCTGCGGATGATTAAGTTGTGTTGAAGGCCAACTTTGTGACCAAACTTGCAAACAATTCCTTCCAAAACTTGGAAGTGAACTTCACATCCCTACCTGACACAATCTTCTTTGGAACAACAGGCAATCTGACCACATCTATGATGAATACATGTGCCACGTCTCTAGCTAAGAATGTATACTTCACTGGAATGGAGTGTGCAACCTTTGTTAACCTGTCCACAATGACCATGATGGAATCATGTTGCGTCACTATCTTTGGGAACCCTGTGATGAAATCCATGGAAATAACCTCCCATTTCCATTTTGGAATCGCAATCGGCTGTAGTAGTCCAATTGGATGTTTACATTATGATTTCACTCACTGACAGTTGAAACACCTCGCCATAAGCTCTGCTACATCCCTCTTCAAATTTGGCCAATAGTAGAATCTGTTCACCACTGTCAGTGTCTTTTGATAACCTGGGTGACCCGAATATAGTTTCGCATGAAACTCCCTCAAGATCACCTTCTTGAGGTCACTGCTATTTGGCACATATATCTTTTCTCGAAACTTGACCACTCCATCTATCATAAGACAATAATCCATATTCTGTGCACCTGCACATGTACCTGTACCATCACCTATACTTGTACCTGTATTATCACCTGTACCTATACCTGTAGTTGTGCTTTGCTGCAACCTGTGCATAATATCCATATATCTAACATCCTGTTGACCTGCCCGTAGGATCCTATCATGTAAATCTGTCCCATAAGAGCTCATAGATGCTTAGTGATTTACATGTATCTACCTACTAAGAGCATTTTCCACCATGTTCTCTTTACCTTTGATGTACCTGATCTTGAAATCAAACTTGCTAATCATGGCCAACCATCTAGCCTGCCTGACGTTCAAATTCAGTTAGTCAAACAAATACATCAACCCAATGTGATCACTCATAAGTACAAACCCCTTGCCAAGAAGATAGTGTCTCCACACCTTCAATGCATGTATGATCACTGCTAACTCAAGATCATGAGTTGAGTCGTTCTCCTCATGCTCATTTAGTTTCCGAAACTCATAACATACCACTTGTCCATCCTACATAGGACTCCACCAAGCCCTCTCTTGCAAGCATTTGTGCATACCACAAACTCTTTGTCTGTATCTTCAATCTGTATCATTGGTGCATGTGTTAACAACTGCTTAAGCTACTCAAAGCTAGCCTCTACTCCTCTGTCCATTCGAGCTTCTTACCTTTCCTTTGAAATGATATGATAGGATAAGCAATCTGCGAGAATTTCCTGATGAACATCCTATAATATCCTACCAAACCCATGAAAGATCTCACCTCATCCACACTCTTAGGAGCTACCCACTCCATGATGGCCCTTATCTTCTTTGGATCTATTGTAATGCCCTCATTAAAGACAACATGCTGCAAGTGATGTACCCCACTCTGAAAGAAACTACACTTGTTGAGCTTAGCATACAACTGATGCTCTCTCAACAACCTCAACACTGCTGCTAAATTCTCGGTATTCTCTTCCTCATTTTTAGAATATAATAGTATATCATCAATGGACACAATAACAAACTTATCCAAATATGGACGCAACACATTATTCATCAAGCACATTGAATGTAGCTAGAGCATTAGTTAAGCCAAATGGAACAACAACAAACTCATAATGCCTATACCTAGTCCTGAACATAGTCTTGTAAATGTCCTCCTATTTGATGCATACCTGATGGTATCCAGATCTCAAGTCAATCTTCGAGAACACTGTTTCTCCCTTCATTTGATCGAACGTCATCAATCCTTGACAAAGGGTACCTGTTCTTGATAGTCATTTTGTTCAACTGCTTGTAATCAATGCATAATCTGAGGGTACCATCTTTCTTCTTTACAAACAACACTGGTGTGCCCCAAGGTGATACACTTGGCCTCATGTATCCCTTGTCCAACACTTCCTTCAACCTGCAACTTTAACTCAACCAACTCAGATGTGCTCATCCTGTAAGGTGATTTTAATGCTGGAGTTGCCCCTGACACTAACTCAATAGAAAAGTCTACCTCCTTGTGAGGTGGCAACTCTGTGATGTCCTCATGAAATACATCCTGAAACTACTGCAAAAATGGGTACCTGTTCAACACATATGCATCCTCAACCTCCCTACCCTTATCACTAGAAATGTGTACTACAAATAACATACACCCTTTCCTGTGACTATGCTTTGCTTGCATAGTTGTCACCATCCTAACTGATGTGGCTTTCTTCTTACCCGGTAAGACTCTTGGTTCTCCATTGTCATCAACACACTCAATAACTTTATCATAGTAGTCTACCTTGGTTCTATGAAGATAGAACCAATCCATTCCCAACAACATATTGTATGATCCCAACTATAATACATTTAGATGTGTTGCGATAGGCATACCATTCAAATGAAATGCACAAGCTCTTAGCCAATGATGAACTCGCTTCTTTGTACCTAGAGCCAATTGCACTAACTAGGACTCTACATGCAATTCCTTACTCAAACCACACTTATCCACCAAATCAGGACTAACATAGCTATAATTAGATCCAGGGTCAATCAAAATAGAAATAACTTGATCTCAATGATAGATTCCTAGTGTTCTGCCTGTCTATTGTCCACTGTTGCATAAATACGAGGAATACTCTTACCAACATCCCCAATAGTTTGCGCCTCCTGTGCATTATATATCTTAGGCCTACCACCTTGATGTTGCGGACGAGCTCTCCTAAGGTGTTCCTCACAACATGTCCAACACTCCAATCGACCAGTGCCCTCACTTCAATGTTGCTACTGCTATGACCCATGTCCATGTCTAGCTACACTAAACTTCTTTTGCGGTGCCATATTTTCTTTCCCATCTCCATTCTGAGGCCTTGTTCTCTTAGGCTGCCATTTACCTCTACCTTTTCCTTTTCCCTTCCATCCATGCTAAGATTCATTCTTACGTTTTGACTGTTCATAACAATGCTTCAATTTCCCAATAACTTCCTCAAGTGATTGAGGCTCATCATACTCAATCCAATCTCTAAAAGCTAATGGGAAACCACTAAAAAATCTATGAACTTTAGCCTTCTCATCAGTAAGATACGATACATACCTCAATAGTTTCAGAAACTTGGTTGTGTACTCATCTGTCATTGATCCCATCTTTAGGTCATAGAATTCTTTAGCCTTATTGTCGTAGTACCTCTCTGACAAATACTTCTTCTTGAAAAGCCTCTTGAACTCTCGCCAACTCAAGTCATCTGTCCTAATGTCTTTGACCCGCTTAACATCTTCCCACCAGATGTCTGCTTTACCTTTCAAACTGAAGATAACTATTCTAGCCTTCATGTTATCTGTGTACTCATGCAACTCAAAGAATTTTTTCATCCCAACTATTCAAGCCTATGCCTATTACGACTTCTTCACATCTCCATCAGAAGTAGGTGGTTTTTCTTTCTTGAATTCATCTGGCAAGTATCCGCTATCATTCCTCCTGTAACGATGATAACGATGATGATCATGATGTCTATCATAACCAGAACTAAAATAATACCTGTACTCATCACCCCTCTTATTTGGAGTGTCCAACAACCTGCCATCTCTCACGGTGTCAGATCTATCTGACCTGTGTCTACATGAGACCTATTTCCATATGCCCCATTAGTTCCATCCTCATGTCCATGGCTGATCCGAAGCGGCCCTTGTTGCTTCTCGTCTGACAAACTCTGAAGAAGTATTACATTAACCCCTGCTTATTTCTCTTGTGCTTGTATGACCCGATCATTATATACCTTACAACTCCTTATCTCTTACTTAAAGCTCCTCAATGTATCTGCCAAATCAGAAGAGTGCCCCACACCATGCTACTCATCTGATGCATAGGGATATTCTATGTAGTCTACCACCTTGCTAGCCATTTGATCTCTTTCCTGTAATGAATAATATGTTAGACAAACCAAATCACAATAAATCAATGTACCTTATTATAGCTCGGGGAGGATATCTTGTTTGCAAGATCTCCAAATCAACGTGATACATGTATAACATAGGCATAATAGCATATAGACATATAACAAGTAAGTGCATCAATGCATAAACATCATTATAGCTAGGGTCCAGTAATCAACACAACACCATATGTATAATGCATGCTATGACCTCATGCATGACAACAACCATTACTCCATTGTACACATTTCCACATGCAACCAATAATATGCATAAGCAATGCCTAACCAACTACACATACGCATAAACACATGTAGTTGAACATAAGCGGCCAGTTCTTGTAATCAACCTACAAGACTGATACATGAAATCAAAACATATAGGAGTGTAGCCTAACATACAAGGATGTAAGTAGACAACATAAAATCAACATGTAAGTGACATATAGTGATATACAACTAGTCATATACTCATGACAAATGCATTCCACAAAATCAATATCCAATTTTCCATGGCAACATTACTACAACCATAATCAATCATAAAGCAAATGCAATAAGCACATGAAATGCAAGTGTAGGAGACACACATGCAACTGACATGCATGCATGAGCAACACACACTTCCCATCTAGTTTGAGGGTTGAACCATGCTCTGATACCACTATGTAACACGCTCCTTCCATATCCACCCAAGTAACCATGCCAACCGGGCTAAACATGAGATGAGAGGCTACTATGATCCGATTCTACCTCCTATGTGACCTTAAGGAAGTGGAATCGATAGAAACATCACACACAGTCATCCAACATCAGCTTCGGAACCCTTTGAAGATATGTCAGCCACTCAGACAGCCTGTTCCTAGGTCCAATTGATGTTCTGGATCTCTTAGGCCACAATCGCTCTCATGCTATGGGGAAGGGAGTGACCAAAAACCCAAAGTTGATCTCATAAGCTTGTTTGTCAGTGACCAGGGACCAAAGTTCCAGTTCTGTGCCAGCAACCCTGGGATTTAAGCCCCTTTCTTAGGCCCAGAGCCCAGGTCATTGCCCATAATGGAGTGATAGCTTAGAATCAGTAAAAGTAGAGGGAAACAATGATGCAAATGTTGTTCAAAATAGCAACAAGAAATGATAAAAATAGAATCTAGAAATTCTAGTTTAATTTGTCCTTGAATTAAACTAAGAATTAAATTTGAATTCTATTCCCATAGCAACTTGTAATAGTTAACTAGAGTGAGTTGACTTAGTTAACCTAGGAATTTCAAGTTGGAAGTCTTTCTGAAGTCATGTATATGTTCTGTTAGGGTCCCACCCTAACCCCCTTATCTATGTAATGGGACCACGTCATAGTCAAGAGTCAATAAAGCCCATATTAATAATTTTAAGTGGTTAATCCGCAATTAATAAAGGAGCCACAGTTAGTTGCAAATGGGCCGTAGTATTAGATAGATGGTATTAGTAATAAGCGGTATTGACCCGTGGTATTACTCGTAGGAGTCATATATAAAGGATAGTAACTCCCTGCGAGGAGCATCGTGTCTTATTTTTGTAATCGGGCTCTGCTCTATTGGAGGTTGCCCCCTCGAAGAGGCAAGTGAACATTACTCTCTGAATAATAAAATCATTGCCACTCTGTGTTCTGGGTATCTTTTCTTTGCATATTCTGTGTTCTCGGTATCTTTTCTTCGCATATTCTATATTTGGGTATCATTTGCAGGTTAAGAGCATAACATGTTCTCCCTATATTATAGGGGTCCAACATGAGTTAAGTATGAGTTGTAATTAGTTAACTCAGTTTACTGAGTTAAGTCCAGTTAAATTAGTCCCAAACTGTTTGAGGAACTAATAGTGAGTTAACAGTCAGTTGATGCATTATTGCACTCAACTAGTGCTACTCCAGTTAACTGAAGATTCCCTCATCAGAAACTCATGCATGTCGATTCCAAGAAAGACCCAATTGAGACTAGAGTGCAGGGACAATGTACTATTTGTTGTTGAATTTTATGAGTTTTACATATAGTGCATGCAATCAGGAACTGATCCTTGAAGGGATTGCGCAGTTTTGGATGCATTAGTTTCCCTTTAAGATGGGCTAATTAGCCATAGTAATTACGCAAGGAAATAGGGACTTGGAGAGCAAGAGAATTGGCTAAGTGTTGGCCAAGAGCTTCCTTGTGAGTTGGAGATTGATTTTACTGAGTGCTGGGATTGTTCTTGTGAGAACAAGCATTGTATTATCATCTTGGATGTTTGATTAATGCAATACAAATAGTGGGATTTTGAGCTGTGGCTTTCCCCGGATATTTATTGTGTTATGTGCCATTGATGTTCTTCCTCTTGTCGATTATTGTTTTTCTCGATGTTTATGGGCTTCCGCTGTAAAGAGTAGATGTAGATTATTGTCTCTTGCTTTAGTACATTGCATGAGCTTGTGAATCTACAAGAAAATCTACAAAGGCAATAAGCTTAACAAGAGCATAACTAGACCCCTACTAGCCATGGCAGGAATTTCGTCAAACATATCATCAACATGTAACCTACAGGTGTAAACAACAGAATTAAGTGTAGGTATCTCATAATTATCTGGGAATCACTATGAACCATTGTTCCCTCATGTCGTTTGTTGCATTATCATCTATTAAGTCATTGACACATTATCCATTCATGTACAAGTAAAAACATGCTGAGATCCATACATAGTTGTTGTCATAAAATATACATATAACCAACATAATAGGAACATAATTATCATAAACATATCAACCATCAAAATCCACATATACATCAATACATTTACACATGAAATTTTCTCAATAATGAATGTAAAGAACCAACCAAATATGGGACTACCACGTTCCCCCTCACCATAGATTGGCTTAGCCAAGTCTCACTTTAGCCAATCACCCCCGTGCCATATTCCAAGAATGAATGTGGGACTCATAGAACACACCAACAAGCATGGATGCCACCAGAGTTCTCAGCATACACTGTGAGAAATTTGAGTGCCTCCTAGTCTCTCAAGCTTTACCGCAATCCACAGTCCAACCCCGAGACCACTAGGTCCAACAAAGAGAAAATCCACCTCTTGTCTTTACCACATATCTTGCCATTCACCGGAAAGGATTCCTAGGCCCACCGAGGCACAAAATCTAGCTTTACCGCAACCCATAATCCAGTACAAGGGTTACTAGGTGTTGGGTTACATTATATTCTTTCCATGTAGTTAACAAGGGGTTTGAAGGGCACCCGTAACCCCACTTTATGGGGTCTAAGCCAATGCCCCGGAAAATTTTGGTTTTGGACCCTATGTTAGGTTGGGCGGACCCACCTATGGTTTTGTGCATGATTTTTGCACATGTTTTTTGGACGCGATGGTTTTCGGTCCATGGTATTGGATGCTTCGACA
>APFE030699141.1:0-13641 GCA_000404065.3 Pinus taeda | reverse complement strand
CAAAGCTATCAGGGAATGTCAAGGCTAGGTTGAAAATACTATCACACCTGGCAAAACCCATGCCATGGTAGAAAAGAAACACATGCAATCCCATGCATGCCAAATATAGCAAGGAAAATACATATGCAAGTCGATACCTACAATGAAGCCTTCTGTAGCTGCTTGATCCTGCCTTTCCCTGCGTGATCTTTGCTTCCTCTTGCCTTCTTTTCCTTTCTTGCTCCAATGCCAAAGTGCTCCAAGAAAACTCTAAGTGTCCAAGAGTATGAGAGAGAGCAAATAATGAGAGAGCTCCAAAACTCAACTGACAAAAGGTTACCAACTGATTCTCATAATCCTTTTTATGAATGAGGCCTTCATTTTTTCATTTTTCATTATTTTCCTTCAATTTCCTCCTCACATGAAACCTGTGACCTTTCACCTCCTTTTTATCCTATTTTCCATTATTTTCATAAATAATTATGCCAAAAATGCCATTTTTCCTTTCCAAAGCCTTATCCATTGCCTTTGCCAATTTCCTTAACCATAAACATCCAAATGAACACCCCCTAGGATGTCTTGCCTGACATTCAGCTTGGAATAAGTGTCCCATCGACCGTGGTTATTATTTTTACTTTTATTACATGGAATTTTCACTAGGGTTGTTACAACCTTCATTTCCGATACTTCTCTTGCTGTAGTGCTTACTCAGAAGGATGATTAAAATAATGAGCGACCGATATCCTTCATGAGTGCCAGCCTTGAGGGACTCGAACTCAACTATCCTACCATTGATAAGCATGCATATACATTTTATAAGGCGATGAAACATTTCCAGCCCTATCTCTTGAAAAATCATTGTATCGTCTTTGTTTCACAACTAATAGTTAGATCACTGTTCATTCAGCTAGAGATGGGTGAGAGAAGAGTGAACTGGATGACCAATTTACAGGAGTACGATTTGAAGTTCAGACCAGTTCACACAATCAAGGGCCACAATGTTTGATGGCTAGCAACAGAAGCAGTAGATGTGAAAGAAGAAGGTTTGTCTGGTTGGGAGCATGAAATTGAAATGTACAATGTCAAGCGAGCTTCCCCCACTATCATTGCAAACTCTTGGTACAAAGATGTGCTTAAATACCTTAAGAACAAGACTGTTCCCTCCCATTTATCCGCACGACAGAAGAGGGCACTCAGACTTTAAGCATTATGTTATTTGTTGGTGCATGGGATGCTTTTCACGGAGCACTATAATGGAGTGTTACTCAGGTTCCTAGAAGCGCACGATTTAGACAAAGTATTGCATGATCTCCATGATGGACCAGTCGAGGACACTTCGTGGGTAACACATCTATGCATAAAGTTATTCAGACCAATTTCTATTGGCCTACATTATTCAAAGATGCTCACACCTATACCCACAAGTGTCCAGCTTGTCAAAGGTGTGTCAAAAGAGGAAAGAGGTCAGTTGCCCCATTGCAACCTATTACAATGGAAGAACCATTTCAATAGTGGGGCTTAGATGTCATCGAAGGAGTCTTTTTGCATTCATCAAATCAGCACTGCTACATCCTCACTACTATAGAATATTTTACGTGATGGACGGAAGAAGTTCCACTTAAACAGGTGAATGATCAGGAAGTCACCAACTTCCTTAAGAAGAATATAATTTCCAAGTTTGGGATTCTGACTTCACTTGTTTTCGATAATGCAACATATTTTTCATTGTTAAAATCATATGACTTTGCATTATAAAATGGAATTGTATTGAAACATTCAGCTAACTACTATCCACAGGGAAATGGTCTTTCTGAGTCCACCAATAAGAATCTTATTCGCATCATCAAGAAGACCATCTTCTCTGAACAAAGGAATTGACACTCCACTTTGATAATGCCTTATGTGCTCACCAAGTCACACCAAAACTCTCTTTGAACACATCCCCTTACTTCCTAGAGTATGGAAAAGAAGCATCCTCCTCCCTAATATTTACTTCCCTTCTCTACAACTTTCACAAGAATCCCAAGCCAAGCCTTGTTTATTGGTTTAGCATAGGAAGGACACCCTTCACAAGCTACAAGAAGAAAGATTGAAAGAAAAAGAAAAATTTTCCCTTCATCAAATTTCTATAAAGAGGTGGTTTAACAAGAAGTCTACAGGGAAGAATAACTTTAGTATGGGCGAATTAGTCTTAAAGTGGGACACATCCCATGAGGACAAAGGTAAACACACCAAATTTTAATCTTGTGGATTCAACCATTCACTATTCACAAAAATCTTGGCCAACACACATATCATCTACAATCACTAGACGGGAAGATTGACTCTCTCCTTGTCAATGGCCAATATTTAAGGCATTACTTTCAATGATGATCTAGGGCTCTGCCCTACATTGTGTACATAGTCTTTTCTTGATTGCTTGATTTTGCTTTCTATTTTCATCATGTAAATAAATGTTGTGTGTCCTCGTGTTTTCTAGTTTCTTTGTATGTGGTTGAATTAAAAGAGAGTCTTGTGACACTTCAACATTGGCTAACCTTTAGTTTGTATTCCTTGTGTTGGTTTATCATTTGAACGATGATTTTTTGATGTAAAATATGATCCATCTGTAAGGAGAGTTTTCGTTAAACCAAGAACTTGTGTCTATTTAGGAAACCTTATGCCCACACTCATTTCTTATGCCCAATGTTTTCACACTTATCCAATTATTAGAAGGGGAAAAAATATAAATGAGCAAACCTAAATCATAGGTTTCTATATTCTTCTCTGAAGGAACAACTTCTCTTGCTCTCAATAAGCCGAGACCCATATTCTGCCCATAAAATGAATAAGTGTTGACGCACAGTCCTATAAAATAAATAAATAAAGGTGAAAGAAGAGAAAGGCTTCTTACGTAGAGGGGTGAAGCAAGTAACTTCATCTGGGTGCTGACCAGGCTCACTGGCAGCAGAGCAATGTTTGTGTTCCTATAATGACTCCGTTAGGGTATTGTCGAGGCCTGCTGGCAACGGAGCAACACCATATATGAAAAACCATACTTTGAAAATTTTAAGCTTGCGAACTTCACTACCCTTCCCAACTCGAAACATTACGATATTGTTGAATGTTATGTTGTGTTCAATCGAGAAAGGTATAAAGGGGACCATGTTTATTCACAGGGTAAGTAGGGAGACCAAAGTAATATGCATGATGAATCAATACTCCTCGAAGAGCCAAGATCCTGCACGAAAGAGTTAAGCAAGCCAGAGAAGATGGAATGATACCAGTGTGTTGCTAAGTGTTGTTGCTGCTACAACACCCTCCAAAATTTTTTCCTACGCTCAATTTCAGAGCCTTCCTTAGTCTTGTATATTGTCATTGCAAACATTGAAGCCCATTCCATGTGTTTTCTTGTAGTATTTTTTGTCCCTCTTGCAAGATGGAAAAAATGTCATCTTTTCGCATGTTCGCTATTGCACAATGTGTATAAACCTATTTTTGTGGCTTCAAGGGGTCATATTTGTGTAAATGAGTTGGTCTAACCTTGTAAACATCTGTCACACTCATTTCTATAGTTTTAAGCATTGTTGCACAAGTTCGTCACGGTCATCGCAAAGTGTATCATTAGTGTCACACTTCTCATAAGTGGTCATAAATTTATCACACTAAGGGAAGTTTTTTGTTCACATGTCCATGATGATCTATGTTATTGTGTCGTAAAGTATTATAAGTGTGTGATCACAGTCGAAGTCTTATCACTGTTCACATCAGCCTCATCGTTCCCGCACTTAGCCAATTTTTGAAATTTTTTTGACGAAGCAACTTAGCCTCATCCGGCCTTCCTAAACCGCACATTGCGCAGTCTCAGCCCTCTAGCTGTGACCTTCCCTCTTGACACTGTACAATGCACAGTTCTTGCCTCCTAGGACTAATGCACTATGCAGTTCTAGTGCTCAGGCTCGAACCTTGGCTCCCAAAATTGCACAATCCATCTTCCTAGCTTGGCCTTAATTATGCATTGCGCAATCCCTAACCTCAAGCTCAACCCTTTAGCCCCCAAGCCACACAATGGACCAGTCTCCTCTGTCTCCCAGAACTGCGTAATTGTGCAATTACTGAGCCCCTCTCCTAGCTTGTCACCTAGTTCCATCTCAATCAATGGATTAACATGCACTATCTTAGACTAGGGGTTTTTGTTGGACTGATGTCATCTCGTCAGTGAATTACAGATGCAATTATCTTATCATGCCATGGATAGATTATTAAGAAGGAGATAAAGAAGGGAAACATGTTTAAAGACCTCTTTGTAGTGGAGCATGCAAGCTGATCAACTGAGAGAAAGCAAAGGGGCACCAATTTACAGCCACAACTCAATACTTGAGATCATTCAAGACTCCTTACTATCAAGTCATACAGAGGTGGATAAAATAGAACTCTCAAGAGGATACATAACAAGGGGCAGGAAGAATGTCTTGACATTGCCATATCATCAAGAATTTCATGTCAATAGTGTCATGTCATGAGTTGTCACATGCCACACCATATTGTGGATGATGTAAATTATCTATTCAAAATGTATTGTAAAGTGGAAGTCCAAAGGACACATTCAGAATATGAAGAGTCATGTAAAGTCGAAAACTAATAGGAAATCAAAGAGTCATGAAGGTAGTCAAAGAGTCACAAGGAAGGTGAAACATCACCTCATTGGTTATATATACACTCTCATTGTATGAGCAAAGGACTTTTCACCTTGGCTCCTTTCGCAAAGCATTAGAGAGACAAACTAGTTATTTTGAGGAGCAAGGAGTGGCTCCAATGCTCCACTATTGGAGTTAGTGGTGTTCATTGTATACACGTGTCTTGAAAATTTTACTTAATATTAGAAGCCTATGGCCAACCTTCGTGTATGGATTATGAATATTTGTAAGACTATTATGTGAATGTTTGTAATTCATGTTTGCTTTCATTTGTGCTAAAGTAGTTGAACTCTTTCATTTATTTTGGTACTTATCATATTGAGTATGTGTTGTAATTATTATTATCGTTGTCATATTCTTGTGGACTATTTCGCTAGATGTTATACAAATCTTCCTTGTTGCATTGGTTATATTTGTCGTCGCATCTCTCTGGACTATTTCCCTTGATGTTGAATGGATTCTTCTCATTTAAGTGTGTCTCTACTAGGGTAGTATTATTACCTCTCTCTTAGAGGCTCACTTCTCCTCCCCCCTCCACAGTAAAAGAAATTTGACACACACACTACTGAACACTCACCAGGCACACCCCCTTGCTTTTTCGAAGACACATTTGCACCCCTCTCTTGCTGACAGTTAGAACCAAGGAATATCTTTAAGACAACTAACAACTAGGCCATATTCCAGATTATCCCAAATGGTGTGATGTCTAATTAGGAGCACATATTGGGGAGACCCCTTGAATGTTGGCGGGTCCAACACCGTCAACAACAAGATACATTATTGAACCCACCAACTATCGGTAAATAGTAACATCCACTTCCTCACGTGAAGTGGCATCCTCTTTCCTCCAATTGGTCTCTAGAGGTGTCTCCATGGGTTTGCAATTAATGTAGAACCTTCGAAGTATCTCATTGGCATACTTTCCCTGAGAGACAAACAATTCCCCGTCACCTTTCCATACCTCCAATCCGAGGAAGTAGTGCATGAGACCTGTGTTATTCATTTTAAGCACTCCTTCAAGGTCCTCCTTGCAAGATCTGATCAGCTGCTCATCGCTAGTTAAAATCAAATCATCAACATATAAGACAATAATCAACAATTTACCTTCTACCAAGACATGATATAGGTTTGCATCTGCTTCACTTTTGATGAAGCCCAAACTGGTGAGATAACTATCAATCTTGGTGTACCAAGAACAAGGTGCTTGCTTGAGATTGTACAACGCTTGCTTGAGTCTGCACACATGAGACTCTCGATCAAAACTATCAAAGCCTTATGGTTGCTCGATGTACACCTCGTCCTCAATAACTAAATTGAGGAATGTTATTTTTACATCCATCTAGTGGTTGTTCCACCCCATCTTTGTAGTCAGAGAAATAATTAATTTGATGGATGAGTACCTTGCTACAGGAGCAAAGGTCTCCTCATAGTCAATCCCCTCAACTTGAGAGTACCCCTTTGCCACAAATCTAGCCTTGTAATTTTCTATGCTTCCATCTGTTGAATGATTTACCTTGAAGATCCATCTCAAATCCACAACTTATTTGTCTGCTTGTCTTGGGACCACTTCCCAAACATTGTCCTTTACAATGGATTTGTATTCCTCCACCATTGAATCAACCCATATAGGTTTCTCTATTGCTTCCTTGAAAGCGGATGGATCAGTCTCTACAAACTTATTCATTAGAGCCATGTAGCTAGTGTATCGATTTGGTGACCTTCTCTACCTGCGCTGATTTGAAGGAGCACCCACATTCTCCCTCACATCCCGAACAAGTCTCTAAGCCTCTTGTTGTAGCCTCAAAAATTGCTGCAACAACATGGGGGAAACCACCCGGTCGGGGACTTGAATATCATCTGTTATCCATTTGGATTAGTGGCTCTGACTGGATATAATGGGACTATTTTCCCAATAAAAATGTGATAGGATGGATAGGGTGTTGATGACCATAACCTAAGTGGTAGATGGGGTGGTTTTCAACTGCAATACATGTATATTTAATCTATCTATTTATTACCCGAGATTTTGCTTACATTTATGCGATCTAAAATGATTATCTTTAGTGTATGATAATGAATATTGATCAAACACTAACATAAATGAGAAAAAAACTTTTAAGACAATTATTTTGATTAAATAGTTAATCAAAATAATTAATGAAATATATCGCATTAGTTCAAACATTTCTCATCTATGTATTAATGATAATAATCCTAGAATTTTCTAAAGTGAATGGATACAAAACTACATTTAAAGGAGATACATATAACAAACAATACAAAAAGAAATGGCTATCAATTCATAAATAAACAAATATACATTGATAGAAGTACCTTATGCATATGACTCCGCTCATGAATTAAATATCTCTACTCCAATATTTTTCATTCAGATGGTTTCAAAAGTACAAAAGTGAAATCTTCCAAAGCCTTCTTCACAAAACTTCAGGACTTTGATCTAGTCATTCTACTAAGACAAACTTAAAAGTACAAAAGTGCAAGCTTTTAAAGCATTTCTTTATAAAATTGGGGACCCTTTCTTCATAGACATGAAAGGGGTTATATAATAAAAATAAAGTACAAAAATAGATATTACATGAAAGTTCTGAGTAGGTTTAAACAACTCTCCTTAAAATAAGTGAAATAAATATAGAAACATAAATTGTTGCAATGACGAGCTCAAGAATGTAATGGTGTCTACTCTTTGATTCATTATTTGAGCTCGTAAATATCCATCATCAGCTTGACTTCAGGAGGTTGACCCATCCTCATGCGCAGCTATCCTGTATACACTGCATCTGAAAGAGTGGGAAGCATATGTGTGGACGAGTCAGCCAGGAAATTTAGCATTAGCCACTGACTGTGTGGTTTCACTAGATATTTCCAATGTACTTCCTAGTCTAGTTTGGTCAACTGTTTAATTGCCTCTTCCCTCGATTTTGAAGTTTCTTGCCATTGTGTTTCTAGGACTCTGATATTGGGGGGAGACTCCCAGGTGGGCATTCATGTATCGAGTTAGCATTATAAAAATTATCATTGATGGTTTCAATGATATTATTTGCAGCATCGGTAGCTCTAGAAACTTCTCTTTCTGCCTGCTTCAATTGAATGTCCCAATCGGTAAAGAGGATTTCCTTATGTGATTCCTCTATCCTGGGAAGATCTGCTGCTCTGCCCTATGAAGTATCCTGCCATTGTATGTATCCTGAGATCTTATCATCAATCTAATTAAAAGTCACCCTCAGATCAGATGCTTGATTCATCAACGAATCACTTGTCTTGCACATTGGATTGATGATAGCCATCTTTTTACAGAATGTTGCTTGTTGCCTTGATAACGATGAGTTGAGCTCTAATGATTCTTTTATAAAATCCTCAACCTTAAGATTATCCTTCAACTGATCCAGTGAGAATTATAATTGTTGTATATGGATATCCTTAACACTTGTTTCTGCCTAATAATAGAGCTTCAATTGGTCAAAGCTCTGCTGTAATTGGGACATTTGACTTTTCATTTGATGATCAACATTCTGTCTCTCTTCTGCCAACTACTGCTCTAGCTGCTGGATTCTCTCTTCTTTCTCTCTTACCAGTTGTTTGACTTCGGTTGCCTTGTCAATAGTAGCAGATGCACAAGCACCTACAAACTATGACAATTTTGTCAAATTTTCTGAAGGATCTATGGGGGTATCCTCCCATACTATATCCATAGGTTCATTGTCAGGAATAACTGTTGACGACAATTTTGTTCTTCTCCTTTTCCTCTATCTTTTTACCACAACTTGATGTTTGGGACTGTAAAAGACATCAAGAGGAGGGATTTCTTCCACTCTGAGGATGATTTCAGATGAAGTGAAGGCTAAGATGATCTCAAATCCCTCTGTAGTGATAACTTTGTCAGTAGCCCTTTCAGTAAGCGAGCTCTATCCAGTGTTTTGGGCTATGTTGAATGTTTTTTCCATCTCAACACATTTTTCCCCTTGTTGTCCTATAAGTCGTTAATCAAATTGTTTCCATGCTTCATCCAACTAATTCTTGAAAGGAGATTCATATGTATGTAATTCTTTGGATACATATTTCACTTCTATCTCCTTTGATACCTTTTCTGATTTCTTTTCAGAATCTTTCTCTGCACTCTTCTCTGAATTATGTTCTAAATTTTGCCCTGAGCCCTGTTCTAAGTTATACTCTCAAAAATATATTCTGAGCCTTGTACCGATTTGTGCCCTGAATTCTGCTCAAAAGTTTGCTCCGTTTTCTGCTCTGAATTATGCTTAGAACCTTGTTCTGAGCCCTTTTTTGAATCTTGGTCTGAGCCCTTCTCCTCTTGAACAATTGGCTGATGGATCTTTAATAGATCCAAAGGGACATTTTGTAGTCTTTTCCTCCTGTACTAGTGGAATTGATCTGGCCTTTGTGGATCCAGTTTTAAATTAGCCAAATGTTGCACTTGTGAAAACAACTCAACAGACTCAAACAGGTTGTCATAATCATCATCCTCATGGATGAAATTTTTAATTTTCACTTGGGCTGTGAAGTTTTGTTCAACTTTATTAGGGTCAAATTGTCTGCTAGGAATGGTGGTAAGTTTCAAACATGTAATATGATCGATTTCAAGCACATCATGCTTGAAATCATGTAATTCATACACACCACATTGGAGGGGAAAGGAAGGCCAAAGATTCTTTTGGGGTCTTGGAGCCCATCCCCTACATTTGGTAGGCAATCTCCCTTGCAAGCAGTTTATCTTGGACATACAATGGGAGAACATGGGGAGGTGCTAGGCTTCCATAAACTCAGACATAAGTAAACATTTCTTCTCCAAACCACGTACCTATTGGTATAAAATCAACTTTGGCTTCATAAGACAATCTTGGGGCCCTTTTGCCAAAAACGACTTGGTGGGTGGGTAGCATAATTCCTTGGAAAATCTTAAAGAAATGGACGTGGAAATTGGATTCTCACAGGGTTTTATGGTATATATGGATGGGAGTGTGTTACACAGTAATTTGTCACTGTCCTCATCTCAGTCCCTCTGCTGTGTCATGTATCAAATACACATGTCCATATCTTCCCACTTATGCAAGAAGATTAAGCAAATGCTCTCTAATGCTGAAGATTGACCCTTTTTGACTAAGTTCCTGCATCGTCACTAGTAAACCCTTAAAATGCATGACGGTTCTCTGTCATGAACTGTATCGTTGCAACGTCGTCGCTAGTCCCCAGTTCATGACCTGCGACAATATAGATTTGGCAAATTAGTTCAAACAGTCGGCCCTCTGGATGTTTCTAGAGCTGGTTGTTGGGTCAGTTTGGGTCACCTTTCTACCTATGGGATGGTGGTTCCGCCTCTTGTGCAACCTCCCCAGTGGAGTCGCCAACTTGTGATAAAGGAAACTGTTCCCTCTCCGGACAGAGGCAACCCCTCTAGCCCTAGAGTGGGTCTAGTCACAGCAAAGACAAAACAACAATCGATTCCCTTAAATAGTCATCGTTGGAGGCCTACCTCAAACCGGTGGTTGATGAAGTTTCTGTTGCGCTGCTCCAGCTTCTGTTTCTTTCTCCTCAGCGAGCCAACAACCTCAAAAACCACAGGAAAACAACAGAGCACGTAACCGAGAACAACAATGATCTATTTACTTATAAATTCAAGAAATCATAAGTTATCAAGTAAATTGTACACAAGATATAGGAAATCATCATTGATTGTATTAAAATGAATCAAAAGCAAAGCTTACAACCAAGTCTTGACGTCGCAAGCCTTCTCGGAGGATCCAACCAGTATGTTCCTTCAAGCATTCACTCTTAAGAATGGGTCTCCCAATAGGACAATAGATCTCTCCCTATACCAATTGGTAGCGGTAAGAAGGAAGGGAAGATTCAATTCCCATGTAGGCTATGTGAAGGCAACCATCCCCTTCACCTTTGTCTGCTCATGGATAAAGCTTCCGTTGTTTTGGAAAGTATTACAGCTTCTTCACCTCCACTTCCAATTGGTTATCAGAGGCTCTCCTTAGACCCTCTCTCTGTTGACAAAGAGATTGACTTAGATTCTTCTCTTGTTCGTCCTCCTCTTCCCAAACCTGGCTATCCTCAGCCTATTCCTGACCAACCATTGGTCGGAAAGAGTGTCGACTTAGATTCACCACTAGTGGTCCACTCTGTTCCCAAAGAACATCATGATTATACTACTCATGTTATTCTCATCTTGTTAAATTCTCCTAAGTCTGAGAATGACCCTCCTCTCCCAGCTGATTCAGAGAGTCCTTCTTCGGTTCCTATAGAGCATGGGAGCAATCATATGATACCCCCACCAAGTAGTTCGGTCATTTCTTTCGACTGGAGTCACTTGACTGCTTTCTGCCTTCCATCCTATGTGCCTTTCTAGATTACAGTACATGCCTATGATAAGGCAATACCGGGCACTATCTTGGATGAGGGCACGTCGGTTAGCCTCATGCCTTTCACTACTTGGCAAGCTTTGGGCTCCCCACAACTTGTGTCGGTCACACAAAATCTGTTAGCATTTGATGGAGGAACTAGTCAGCCTGTAGGGATCCTTCCGAAGTTCCCTATTACTTTTGGGAGGCAAAATTGTCTATATAGACGTTTTAGATTTCAGTATTTTCCTTGGCCGTGATTATGTTTATGCCATGGGGGCTCTTGTTTCTTCACTTTTTTGTGTGGTTTGTTTTCCGCACGATGGAAAAATGGTGACTATAGATCAATTGTCATTCTTTAGTCCCCCGATGCTTCTTGTACCACCATCATCCCCCATCTATTCTTATCCGCAAGAAATACCTTCTTTGCCATAGGTCAATTATGTGGCTACTCGTTCCGTCTCTGCCTTTGCTAATGGTTATGCAGAGGGTCTCGTACATCATGTACTGGGGGCATTGGAACCTAATCTGTCGTTGGTGTCTAGTGACATGTGTTCCTCCCAAAGCGTGATTCTTCCATCCAGTGAAGATCTCTTGGGAGTCATGTTTGCGTATGACCCATGAACAGGATCTGAGGAGAGTTATTTTCTTGTGTCGACTTCGTTAAAAAATGAAACAAGGAGTCACGAGGATAGTTCTAATCTTGTGTCGACCTCGTTAAAAAATGAAACAAGGTGTCTTGAGGAGAGTTCTTTTCTTGTGTCGACCTCGTTAAAAAATGAAACAAGGAGTCCCGAGGATAGTTCTGATATTGTGTCAACCTCGTTAAAAAATGAAGCAAGGAACTAAGGAGAGTTCTTTTCTTGTGTTGACCTCGTTAAAAAATGAAACAAGGAGTCCCGAGAATAGTTCTGACCTTGTGTCGGCCTCGTTAAAAAATGAAGCAAGGGCTTGAGGAGAGTTCTTTTCTTGTGTCGACCTTGTTAAAAAATGAAACAAGGAGTTTCGAGGATAGTTTGTTCCTGTTCCAACCTCGTTAAACTATGAAACAAGTTGTTGGAGCATAGTTCTTTGTCTTGTGTCAAGCTTGTTAAAAAATGAAACAAGGCATCTTGAGGAAAGTTCTTGATCTTATGTCAACCTCGTTAAAAAATGAAACAAAGGTTATGAGGATAGTTTTTCGTTCCAAGATCTCGAAAGTGAACCTTCATTCCATCCACCTCATTGAATGCAATGAAGCTTGGGGGTCATGTACCTCGATTTGCGTTATTATGCTGGGGGCATGCGAACTTATAACAAGCATAGTTTTTCATTTCAAGCTTGTGTAAACATGAAACTGAATCCAAGCAGAGTTCTCCATGGTTCAAGTTTGTGTAAACATGAACCCATACCCTGATTTACATCTCGTGATCGCTGGTTTTTATCCGCTAAATTCTGCTAGATGAGCCTTGGTTGTTTCATTCCATTGCCACCATCTCTTTGGCCGATTGTATGCTTTCACTTGGCTGTTTTTCCTTTCTTGAGGAACCGCAACGATGAGTGGTTTTATTATCTAGCCTCTCGACCATTACATGTTTTGAGCAGTCCCACCGTTGCTGGAACCAGTTGCTACCCATTATACCACTCGTTCCTCTAGGACGAGTCACCTTTAAGCTCTTTTTCTAACTCGTAAAAAATAAAAAGATTGCCGAGTTTTCCTTTTTAAATCGTTAAATGGAATTAAAAAGACGACCCAGTTTCAGCACTTCTCCGACTGTATAAATATGAAAAGATAGCTGGAATTTTGTCGTTTCAAGTTCGATTTTGGTTATGAAACGACGTGTCTCTGATTGCTTTTTTACTTTTTTGGATCGGGACCACTAATTACGAAAATTACTCCTTGGTCGGAATGGTCAAGCGGTTCTCTCAGGTATTGTTTTCTACTTTTTCGGGCTCGAGAGACACAAATTTACGAAAAAGAACCCCCTTGGAGTTTTCTTTTCCGTGTCTTTTTCAAACTCTCTAAACATGAAAAAGACTCCAAGTTTTACCTATGTCGAACTCGTTAAACCCCGACGACATTGGACTCGTCACCATGACGAGACTCGAGCTTCTCCTCCCTAGGGCTCGTTAAACTATTACTAGGTTGGATTCGTCCGAAGGTCGAACTTATATCACAAGCATATGCTATACCCTTCAAAACAATGTAAACTTTGAAATGAGAACTATAAACTCAAAACGAGAACTCTGCCCAAAAAAACATGAAAAACAGTGCTAAAAACAAAAAGTGTATACTAGAATGATGTTTTTTTTTAGGGTCAATTTTGAACATGTTTTAAAAATGGCAGTGAGAACGAATTTTTTGTGCAAAAATTGTGCAAAAAACAACCTGAAAATGAAAAGTGCTAATAATGGAATGATGTATTTTTTTTAGGGTCAATTTCCAACATTTTAAAAAATGCCAGTAAAACAGAATTTTTGTGTACAAAAATTGTGCAAAAAACACCCTCAAAACGAAAAATGTTAATACTGGAATAACACTTTTTTTTGGGTAAATTTTCAACATTTTGAAATAATGGTGTAAAAGGTTTTGTTATGACTCAAAAAAACATTAAAATTAAAAAATA
>APFE030699140.1:143422-168688 GCA_000404065.3 Pinus taeda | reverse complement strand
ACTGTCTGATTTTCTTGTTCATGCTCATTATTTATGGTATTGGTATGCAAAAATAATTCAAAGTATAAATAAGAAAGATTTGGTAAAAAGAATTAGATAATACTGATTCACCCCCCCTCTCAGTATTATTGTCAACATAGATATGATGGTGTAATAATCTTGGCCAAAGGTTGAATTTATTATTTTTGATCTAATCTCAAGAGCTATACATTTGAGGTATTGCAAACCTATAATGAATGTAAAAAAAAACTTTCACGTCAGAATTGTGATGTGGACACCCTTCACGCTTTATGCTTAGATACTTAAAAATGAAATGCACAAGAAGAACCTTCCAATGGTTTCCAAATGGTTATGTAACTACACTTGTATATACAATTCTAAAGAAATTACCTTAATAATTCAACATGATATTTTGTTATATAGTAACATGTCGTGTTCCTTGTCTCATACCCTAAGTTGTTGAAATTTTCCCAAAATGTCACAAAGCAACAAAATATGTCAATGAATTCACTATGAAAAACATTGATTAGAGCATCCTTGAAAAAAATAAGAAGAAATGCCTTGAAGTAATTATGGAGGATTTGTCAAAAAACCATATTTTCAATCCCAATGCTACTATTACCAGTAAAATCCATGTTGGTAACCCTCTGCATAATTGGTGTCTAGCATTGTCAATGCGGGAATTATAGTGAAAAAGCACGCTTGTCCTCTTCAGGTAGTTTCTCCAAAAATGGAGCAAAATCATCTCTTACTAGAAGCCTCGAGAATGACGAGATGGTTATTGTCGAATAAGGACATGGTCAAGTTATCCCATTTTGAGTCCTTGATCCTACCTTTAGGGATCTTCCCCTTCAGATGTGAACCTTCTCCTCCCCTTTGTGGGATCCCTAACTCCCTCTCCTTCCCTATAAATGCATTCCCTTATACCCTCAAATGTTTGGTCATTGCTTGGTTGTATTCCTATGCTGAAACTATGGCTAAAGGCTTCCCATCTTACTAAGGAGAAGGAGTGCTTGAAGGTATTTTCTTGGACTTGGAAATGCACCACAAAGGAGGCTTCCAACATTAAGGCACATATGGTTGCATGCTTCCATTATTTATATTAATAAATACATCAGGTGTTTAATTTTCGTAAGTGTATAAATCATTATTCATTTAGCGTGATATTCCTTGATCTGTCATGTAGTTTATGTTAGAATAATTATGTTATGCATGCTCTTGTCTCTTTTGTTTGATCTTCCTTGAAGGTACCCATCCACAATGAAATAAAGAGGATTGAACCTAGAAGTAAGTAGGCCGAGGATGACATCAACAAGTTCTTAACATCAAAGTGAGGTAGGTTATGTGTCTTACTTTGGATTTTACAACATAATCTAGGAAATCCTGCAGTTGCTTGTCTATTTTGTTGCTAGATCCTCTCCTCGGACTAGAGAGATCGCTTCTGTCTGCAAAAGGGATTGCCTATATAACAAATTGTTGACTCCGTTGGGGAGCATATAGCCCTTTCAACCCTCCTTTTACTTTTGGCCTTTTTGATTAGTTTGGCCACCTTTCAATGATCCTTTGTTTTGATTGCTTTTGAGTCTGCACTCTGAGTAGTCTGTGTTTTAGGATATTAGGTCTAGGGTTTTTCTCAAAATTTTCTTGTTTCTCCTAATATTTTCTCACCCAATGCCCTTTTTCTTAGACACATTCGCGCTCATAGTGAAGATTTGTCCCAGTACAACTGTGTTGAAAACCTTGTCTTCCACTGTGTGCCCGTGATGGTCTAGTTTCTCATCTAGCATGAGTTTTGTTGTGTAAAATAGTGCTTCCAACACAAATTTTGTTGTGTAAAGTAGTGCTGATGACCCTATTAACACAAATTTTTCTATGTAAAGTAGTGCTTGTCCTTAAAACTGATAATTTTTAGGGTTTCTACTAAAAATTCCTAGTGTGTCTTGATCTCTAAGGTTGTCTTCCTACTCTCTGTGCATTGAATTTTCTTTGATTTGTGTTAGTTTCTTTGTGATGTACAAAATTCCTTCCCATTGTTTGAAGTGGTGAAAGTAAAATTTGGTTGAGTCTTTGATTCTTTGAGTCAATCAAATTGCTTTTTGTTGCTCGTATGCATGGAAGGAATACTGATTTGCTATTCTTCGAGAATTATTAGTTCCTTTGAGACCATAAAAGAAATTGATTTTGCATTCATTTAGTTTTCATCTCAAAATTTAGTTTTGGTAAGGTGCATTAGATCTCATTGCATTGAAAAGTCATTTTTTAAAGATTTATCATTGGATATAAATCACATTTAGTGATTGAAATCTAAAATTGCATTGAGTGCATTCTCATTCATTGAAATAAAAATTGAAATCATTTCACTTTTGGTGGTTGCATTTGGAAAATTAAAGTGAAAGATCTAGTTAGGAAAGCTTTATTTGTTGCATTCTTCATTGTTGCATCATTATTTGAATCATTTCCTTACTAGATTAGCCTTCATTGAAATGGAAAGAATCCTTTTCTCATGATAGTTACATCATAGGTGTTCAGGGGACATCGTTTTGAGTGTTAAAACTGAGACTTAATTGAAGATAAACGTAAAACTTACCTCAATTAACCTAAGGAAAATTTGGAACTTAACAAAAAAATTTAGAGGTCTAGGCTAGATACGTGTTATGGCATTGTTAAACATAGGAGCTATCGTTATCTTCTAGCTTTGTATCCCAGGTGTGAAATCTTGTTCCATGTACGAAAGTGTATAGGATCATTCTCTAGTACTTTTAGGTAAATTGGAGGCGCTCCATGCATGGTAAGTATATGGGATTGCTCTCATCAAACGGTTATGCATTAGACAAAACCACTATGAACTTCACTCCCACATATCATCACATATATTTTTGGAGTCCCTTATAGGTTGCTATCCATCCATAGGTAACTGAGTCTGCCACCTTGTATACCGTGATACACCAAACACAACATTCAGTGAGACTGGCTTCCATACATTAAGTTCTTGGTATGCCAAGGTGTATATTACTATTCACGGTTCCTTGGTAAAGCTTTATGCCTAGTTACCCTTTTTTGATTTATTTTTGTTAAGTTGTAAAATCAGTTAATTAACTACGGAACACATGCTTCCACTGGAAATACTCCTTAGCAGATCCTAGGTTGAGACTAATGGTAACAGTTCCTAAGTCTACCAACCAATGAAACCCCTATGACGGCAACCCTAGTCCTTTTCCTTCTTTTGGAAATGTTGGCGCTCCCTATATGGTAACATTTTCCTTTCCTAGACTTACCATTGGTTTACCGGTTTGGTTATTTTTGACCCCTATGGTTTCAAATGTCCAAACTTCTCCTCAACCGAGCTCTCCTCCACCTGAACTGTATCAACCTCTAGTTTATCTTAAACTTGTCCCTTTTCCTTCTTCGTCTGTTTAGTCTTCTTCCTCTTCTTCTTCTTCGTCTAGTGAAAACATGGAAGTTAGTAACCAGGTGGATAAGAAGAAGAAGAAGAAGAAGAAAAGGAATATTAAGAAGAAGAAAAATCAGTAACGGGGCAACTAAGCAGTCGATAATACTAATGCAATTGATGTTGAGAAACTTTCCAATAAACCTTGTAAAGTGAAATTCCCTTGCAAGCTTTGTAAGGGTGACCACCTTCTTCGATAATGTCCTGGTATTCCCAAGATATTAGAAGTGTGGTCCAAAGGTTCACATCAACCTTTGTCATCAGCCTCTAATGATCATGCTAGTGATAAACCTTCAACTAGTGACAGTAAAACCCACGGGAAAAAGGGAAAATGAAAATTTCCCTATAGGTTATATGAAGGGCATCATCCTATTCACCTTTGTCCTTATATCGATGAATCCTATAATGTGTTGGATAACCTTACCACTTCTCAACCTCATCTTTTGACTGGTTATTGGAAGTTTTCCCTTGGTCCTCCACTAGTTGATCAAGTCATTAATCATAACTTATCTCTGTAAAATCCCACTCTCCCCAAAGTTGAAACCCACGAGTCCATTCTTAACTAACCATTGGTTGAGAAAATGGTTGACCCAATTCTGCTTTTATTCGATCATATCCATCCTGTAGAGAGCGATGTTGATATCGCTTAGGTTCTTCTAGATTCTTCAGATTCCAAATAATTAGGGGGAAATCCTCTTATTCCCACAAAAAAGGGGGATGATCATCCTATTTCCACGATCTAGGGAGTGATCCTCCTATTCTTGTAACAAAAGGAGGTAATTATCCCATTCCGATGGCACCCCCTCCAAGTAGTTTAGTCACATTCTTTGATTGGAGTCGATTGGTAGGATATCGTCTTCCTTCTCATGTACCTCTTTAGATAAAAGTATTGGCTTATCATATAGTCGCACATGGAACAATCATAGATGAAGGCACATCAGTTAATATTCTTTCTTCAACTACTTGGCAAGCTTTAGGTTCTTTGCAACTTGTGCTTGTTAACCAGAATATGTTAGCTTTTAACATAGGAACTAGTCAACCGTTAGGGATCCTTCCCCAGTTTTCTATTTCTTTGGGAGGAAAGACCATCTATCTCGATGTGTTGGTTGTCCAAGTCCCTTTAGATTTTAATTTACTCCTCGACTGTGACTATGTTTATGTCATGGGATCTCTTGTATCTTCTCTCTTTCATGTGATATGTTTCTTGCATGAAGGAAGAATTGTGGCCATTTATCAAATTTCATTCATTGGTCCTAATTTGACTCCCAATTAACCATCTTCCTTAAATGGTCCTTGTATGCAAGTGGTATCACCCCCACCATAGGTTAATTATGTGGCCACCTGTTCCATGCCTATTTCTACTCGTGATCTAGTCAGTGATTTAGTGCATCATGTACCGGGGACATTGGAACCCGATATTTCCATTAGATCCATTGATATGTATCCCTTCTAGAATTTTTTCCTCCCATCTAATGAGAACCTATTTGAAGGGATGGTCGATTATACTCCATAATCAAGTTGATGAGGATAGTTCTTTTACTATGTCAACCTCGTTAAAAAATGAAATAGGTCCCCATGAGGATAGTTCTTTTACTACATTAACCTAATCAAAAAATGAAACAAGGTGTCAGAGCAGAGTTCCTCTACTTGTGTCAAGCTCGTTAAACAATGTAATAAGGTGTCATGAGAATAGTTATTTTTCTATGTCAAGGTCATTAAAAAATGAAAGAAACCCCCTTCCAATTCGACCATTTAATTAGATTTCGTAAAATACCAGTCTAGTCTTTCACATGATCTCGTAAGTGAACCTTCATTCCATCTACTTGTTAGTAACCAGTAGTCTACTTAGATGAATGAAATGAAGCATGGGGGGCATGTACATTGAATTGAGTCATTATGATGGGGGCATGCAAACTCATCTCAATCATAGTTTATTTTTGTTTCAAGATTGTGGAAAAATAAAACCAAATCCAAGAAAAGCTTGTTTCCGTTTCAAGTTTGTGTAAAAACAAAACCAAATCTAAGCATAGTTTGTTTCTGTTTCAAGCTTGTGTAAAAATGAAACCAATTCAAGCATAGTTTGTTTCTATTTCCATCTTGTGAACAAATAAAACCATCCTCCAGTATACTCAAGCATACTTTCCCCATGTTTCAAGCTTGTGTGAAAATGAAACCAATTCCCATTTTACCTCTTGTGATTGCCACTTTTATCAGCCTGTTTTTCTGAGATGCACCTTGGTGTTTTCATTTCATCATCACCATCTCCTTTGCCGATCATGTGCTTTAACTTGGTTGTTTTACCTTTTCTTGAGGAACATCTATGGTGAGTGGTATTAGTAGCTACCCTCTTGACCTTTACATGTTTTGGGAAATTCCATCATGACCAGAACCAGTTGCTATCCTTTTATACCACTAGTTTCTCTAGGTGGAGTCCTCTTTTAGCTCTTTTCAAAATAAAAAAATATGAAAAGATGGCAGAGGACTTGTTTTTTTGAACTCATAAAATTAAATAGAAGGACATCTACACAATATAAGTTTAACCCTTTTCTGAATTGAGATGGACTAGCTAAGAGGTTCCCTTGAAAAATGCTTTATTTTCCACCTCTTTTTCAAACTCTCTAAAAATGAAAAAGATGTCGAGATACCCCTCCATCGAACTCGTAAAACTTAAACAACAAATGACTTGTCACCATGACGAGACTGAGATACTCATTCCTAGGGCTTGTTAAACTTACTAGGATGAATTCATCCCAATGATGAACTTATACGACAAGCATATGGTATCCTCTTCAAGCTTGTGATTAAAAATAAAGAGGTACTTGCTAGAAATAGTGGGGGAAAATGGAAGTAAATGTGTCTTGTATTATATATGAAAGGCAACATGTCACTCTTGAACATGACGTTGATCTACATTTCATTTCGGGTTTGGGATATCCTCACTTAGTCACTTGCCTTCCTAGGTTTGGGAAATCCATTTTCCTCTCATTTCATTGTTACATATCGTCATCATGACCATTGATCCCATTTTGAGTCAAATGATACCAAAACTCTAGATTCATGTTACTGATATGTTCAAGAGAAGTTCTGTCTATAAATTAAAAACTCTTATACCTCATATAACCTACTCTGCTACAATCCTGAATCACTCTCACCAAATTTACAAAGCCCTTTGTCTTGTGTCCATGAGGTGGGAAAAATTATGGCCCTTCTTCGATGGATGACTTCTTGTCGACTTCAGCTCATTATCCAGGAAGATGATCTGGAAACTCCATTTCAGTACCTTGAAGCTTGCATGCCTCAATGAAAGGTTCTTTTCATTCAACGACATGTTCACATCACTAGCCTTCGATCAAATGATTCTGTGATTGTTTGACTTAAACTTCCTTGTTCATGCTCGTGGATTGTGTTATTGCACCTTGAGAGATATTATCACTATTGGTGGTTTCTCTCCTAACTGTTAACAATTTACATCATTGACTGGTAAAAAGGTGGTTTCTACCATGTTTGACTCTGACATGTTGATTCACATGGTTAGATTCGTACTTTGTTTGGATTAGGATAGAGATGAAGACCCTAGATTTCATCTAATAAATCCGGGTTGTGTGGAGTTATTTAGTATTCATGATTGTATACATGATCCTTTCTAGTTGGATAGTTGCGTCCATGCCATGGATCCATACATATGATCCTTTCTATTCGGATGGCTACGTCCATGTTATGAATCCATATACATGATCCTTTCTAGTCGGATGGCTGCATCCATGTTGTGGATCCATACATATGATCCTTTCTAGTCATATGGTTGCATCCATGGTGTGGATCCATACACATGATCCTTTCTAGTGAGATGGCTATGCCCATGTAGTGGATTTGTGTATTGTTACATGCCTACTTAGAGATGTCATATATGTTGTATTACGTTTGATTTGTAGGTATCCTGATGGTAGTTCTCCAAATTCCTTGCCTTGACTTGTTAAGCACTTCAACCATCACTTCCCATTCTGACTTCATGCCTTAGGGGGCATCTGTTATACAATAATTTGTCAAACTCCCTATCTCATACCCTCAGTTGTTGACCTTTTCCCAAAATGTCGCAATGAGACAAAAGCTATCAATGAATTCACCATGAAGAAAATTGATCAGAGCATCCATGAAAAAAAAAGGAAGAACAAATTCCTTAAAGTAATTTTAGAGGATTTATCAAAAAACCCTATTTTCAAGCCCAGTGCTACTATTACTAGTAAAATCTATGTTGGTAACCCTTTGCATAAGTAGTGTCTAGTGATGTCAGCATGGGAATTATGTGAAAAATGACGTTGGTCCTCTTGAGGTAGTTTCCCCAAAAATGGAGGAGAAGATTCTCTTAATAGAAGCCTAGAGAACGTTGAGCTCATTATTGCTGAATAAGGATATGGTCGATTTATCCCGTTTTCATAAGTTGATTACATCAGGTGTATAATTTCCATAAGTGTATAGATCATTATTCATTTAGCATGATATTCCTTGATTTGTCATGTAGCTTATGTTAGAATGTATTATGCTATGTATGATCTTGTCTCTTTCGTTTAATCTTCCTTCCAGGTACCCATCCACAATGACATAAAGAGGATTGAAGCTGGAAGTGAGAAGGTTGAGGATGACATCAACGAGCAATTAGCATCAGAGTGCGGTAGGTTATCTTACTTTACATTTTACAACATAATCTAGGAAAGCTTGCACTTGTTTATCTCATTTGTTGCTAGATCCTATCATAGGACTAGAGTGATTGCTTCTGTTCACATAAGAGATTGCCTATATAATAGATTTATAGGCATATCTATAGGTCATAGCTTTTAGGTTTCTTCAATTTTTGTCCCAACTCCCTTTTTTTGCACTGTTGTCTAGGTTCTAAACTGAGTTCAATGCCTTTCGATTTGCACTATATTCTTCAACAAATTTTCATCGCAAATGAGGTTGAATGGGTTGTTCTTATATTATTTTAGTTGGTGATTTTCATGTCTCTTTGAGGCCAACATTTAATTTGACTTGAGCTAACTTATGAGTTTAATTGGAGTAGACTTTTCTCATACTCAGGCCTTTTTTTTCATATGGTAAGGAGGGATTTGGCCAACTGAGGTACTAGGTCATCTTGTGGAAAATAGATGTCAAACCAGTTGAGGTCAATGATTATGGGAATTTTTCAACTCGACTTAGATCCATTTATCCCTATTTTTAAGGGTTTTCGACCTTATTTATTTTGACTAGCCATTGAATTTTTCAATTATATCAGGGATATCCCCAATATTACATGGACTTGCTAAAAGGTTTGACCAACATATGAAAATTTGTTTCCCATTGTGGATTGTTGAGTTGTAGAGTTTTATTTTATGTGTTTGAGTCAATTGATGACTATTTTAACTGTATGTTGACTAGATTCGATTGCTTTGGTTCTTTTATTAAGTGAGATAAATGGCTCATTGAGATACATGGTTAATTTCTTTCATGACTAGAAATATGTTAACAAATTGAGGGCATGTGCTTTTGTTTGTCGAAAACAACACAACTATCATTGGAAAATTAAACCTTCATCCTTAAATGTTGCAAATTCATGAGCGCTTATATAGGGTCCTTCCATAAACGTTCTTCATTTGCTACGATAGCTAGGCATCATATATCAAAATCATCATTCATGCCTGTGTGTAACAGAGAAAATTTTAAGGATGGAAAATTATCTTGAAGTTTAAAAACTTGGTGAATCTCACTAGTCTCTAATATGAAACTATAAAATGTTTAATGACATATTTCTAAAATTATTCAAAATTATAATGATTTTATATATATTCTCTATATAATGTTGGTGATTTTTAAAGTAAAATAATTTTATATTGTAAAATTTGGGCAAATCATATTTAGAAAAAATGGAAATTTGTGAATCTTTTTTTTTTTATAAATCATGGAAAATTAGCCCACCTACAGATATTAGCCCCTAAAGTTTTCCATGGTGTGTAAGGCTTTATATGCATTTAGGATTTTTCCATGCATGTAGCATATGCATCTAGTGTTTCAAATCTGCATTTAGGGTTTGTATCAAGGACTTCATGGTTTTCAACAAAGTTAAGATTTTGTGCCTAGGGTTCACATCATCTTAAACAATGACATCGTCATATTGACATAAATGACAACTTTATCCAACACACACTACGAGCCCTCTCAAAGGTAATATAATACTTTATCTCCTGCCTTATTATATAGTTCTCATTTTTTTATTATCATATGATAGTGTGATCAACCATCGTACCAACATTTAGTATTAGTTTAATTTCTTAGTTTATACTCTATTTTGAAAATTGTGTATTAGAGCCTTAGATTGGCATTATGCCATGCAAGTGAATTATACCATCCTACATCATAAAATATTTGAATGGTAACATCAAAGCCTTACCATTATTCAAACTAAGATGAGGTCATGTCTTCATTTCAAAATTATCATTCAAACATTTAATTAATCACTTGTGAATGGTGAGGTTACTCTATTTCATACTAACTACTTTTGATTTCTCGTAGTGATGACAAAAACCCTCATCTACAGAAAACAATCATGAGTATTTTTAATGTCTATTTGTGCATTGAAAGTTAGAAGCCTAAACTTTGCGTTGCTTACAGGTACCAAAACCTTTTAATTAAGATATTATTTATAAGTAGATTGTTGATATGAATTTGGTTTTTACCCAATTACCAATGTTCTATGTCTTTTCATTGCATGTTGTAGCGGACAATTCTTGCATATACTATTATAGATGTATAGTGCTTACACATTGACTAGTGACATGTCAGAGGGAGGAACATTTTGAGGATAGTTATCTTATAGATCATTCTTGTATATAGCCTCTCAATTTGGCCAAGCAATTCCCATGTGTGTTTCACTATTTATTTTTCCATGTTAGCATGCATGAGTTCATTGCACTTATCTTAAATGCATGCATGAATACTTCGCTTTCAATTTTTTGTGTCTTCATTGGGTGTATATTCAAATATCCCTAGACAATCCTTATTTTGCTATATTATAATAAAAAAATCATGGTCACATGGAAACTTGTTTTGATTATAATAGAACATGAGATTTTTCAACAGATGCTCAAGGGGAAATAGAAGGGGTTTGAACAAAATGACTAATATGACATGGAGAGATAGTGAAAAAAAAAAGAGATCAAATTCTATATTCATTTTGGTGAAAATTTGGAAGAATTAAACTTGTTAACCAAAACATGTCATCTATACCTCAGAGCCCCCCCTCGTCGTACACAATATGTATCTAAAAACATTCCTTTGCCTCACCTGAGCATAGTACAATTCCCTAAATCTCAAGTTATTCAATAATAGCTAGTTCGAAATGATGGGTGGGAGGTCAACCGTATCATACATTCCTTTGGATTTTCTTATTGGCCCACATTCTCTCATCACTTTGTGCATCCCGTCATAGCTCCTCCTTAGATACCTTATGCTCTATCTCACACTATATCATTTCATGGACAATAGCCTCTTGAATCTCATGCACAGTTGGAAATAGGAAATATTCATGCATCTTCTATGCTTGTAGACTCTCCTTGTGACGATACCTCCTCTCATACTCACTTTGACATCCCTACAGTTGAAATAGGAAGGATAAGGGAAATTTATTTCATTGATATGCACCTAGAGATACAAGGAGAGAGAAAGAAGGAGGTGAAGAGGCCCTCTTGCATGGTTGGTCCAAGCAGAGACTTGCAAGTCACTTGTGTTTCTTTAATATTATGGTTTTCACATTATTTTACTTGTTGTATTTCAGACTTTGACATTGGTATATTTTGAGATAGCACTTTATCATGTTTGTAGGACATATTTTGATTATGATGTCATATCGGAGGCAAAAGTTGATTTTATATTCTTGATTATATATATGTTTATGGATGATGGCACACTTTATGCACAATGACTATTATGGTGGCAATGCTAGTGAAAATGCCATATTTTATATTTTTATTATGGAGTTGCAAGATTAATGTGAATACTTCATGGACCTAGTCGAGGACCCCACCTACTTTATAAAACCAAATTAGTTAAAAACTAGTCCCTCCTAAATCCCTTCTCCCAGTGACAAGAAAAAAACATTTATAACAACACACAATTTGTGAATAAACAATTACCCCCTCCAACTATGTAATAGAGGTATACAACTAACAAAAGGAAAGGAAGGCATAATTGAAAATGCTAGTGAGGAGAGGTATATATAAATTCTAAAAGTTGTTATTTTTCCTATAATTTATTATTTTTAAATAATAGAGATTAATTTTTTTGGTGAAAGGAGAAATCCTTTCAGGAGTGACACAGAGTAAAGTGAGTTGATATAATCTCTGGTCTATTTTTTTAAGGTTGTTGATATACCTTGCATCAATTACAACCATTAGAAGGTCTAATATTTTTTTATATTAGTTCTAATTGGTATGATTTTTAAAGAAATATTGTAGTTTGATCTTATAAATAGAGCCCATGTTGCCCAACACTTCATCTTTATTTATTATTTGACATTCTAATGTCTATTTTATGACTTGTATTACATCTTAGATATTTTTTTAAGTAATTTATGCTCCTAATTTTCAAATAAATCAGTTGAAAAAATAAGTTGTACTTTCAATTTTTTCAATACAATTACTATTTTTGAAAACTAATATCTTTTAGCATATTTCCTCCAATGAATTTCCTTTATTTTTTACTGAGTTAAATTTTATTGATATTAATAGAAAAAATATTTTATATTTTATTTTTCATATTTTTAATACACACATGTACAATCTTATGACTAATAACATATGGTTTTTCAATAAATATGCTTGCAAGCGACTCATTTATTTGCTTTTGATTAACTATAATTTATGTTTATTTATTATTACTTTTCCTTGTATAAATCCGCCATAGATAATTTTCTTTCATTTCTTTGTAAAAAAATAAAAAAATTATTGTAAATAATTGTATCATAATTTTTGGGCATTACACCATGGACCTAGTCCCATTATCTCACTAGTCGAGTGATATTTGAGGGTGTTGACAAGGATGCATACGAGTTATGCTCATCAACAATAATATTATAGTGAAGTCCTTCATTGGCTACTTTATCTATAACCTTGTTTCCATTTCTTCTAATGTGAGAGAGAATGAGAGCTACAATTCCTTCTAAATATTTCACCACTTTCCTAAGATGGATTTGAGTCTCCAAGTACATGAGACCTTGGAAGGGAAGAGAGAAACTATAGTTTTTTAATCATATTCATTATGGTTTTAGAGTCACCTTATCTTATTAACTTGTGATAATTTATTCTTTGTGTAATGAATATGATTTGTTCCAAACAAAATAGTTTTGAAACATTATTGATTTCAATCTCTAGTTCCCTTGCACATATATGGATTATTTTGTACTGCCCCTATTCTAATTATTTTTTATCAAGATTTAAAAGTACATAATGTATTTGATGTATTACTTTTAAAAAAATGTATTCACAATCTAACCAATATTATTGACTCGAATGTAGTATAGGTTAAACCAAAAGGTGAGTTCTACGTTGAGCCTTTAACATTTTTAGACATGAGCGATAATTTACATTAGAATCGAGCCATTTTACACGTTAAAGTACATTGGAAGAACCTTGGCCTTGAGGAGGGCACTCAAGAGACGGAAGAAAAAGTATGAGAAACATTTTCTTCACTTTTCTAGAAGTGATGAATGCAAATGAAACACCAAGGATTACGTTCATATAGGGGGAGTGGAAATGTAGTGCCCATATTGTTAATATTATTTTTGAAACTTTATACTAATAAATATTTTAATAAAAATATTGGCAACAAGGGTGAGAATAAATCTAGATATTCTCAATGATAGATTTAAGTATTTTTATGTAATTATAAATAAAAGATATGGTTTATTTTAAAATATAGTGAGAGCCAATACATGAGTGATCAAGCTACCTTGCTGTCAAAAAATGGTTAAATCAGTTGAATTCCAAGGAGTGAGTAGCTTTTGAAGTGAAAAATGTCATCAATTGAAACTCCAACATTCCTAAGATTCCTAACCGCTAGAGAATTATGTGACAAGAGAAAAATGTCATGCAAGGTGGATGGAATATAGATTGTGGGAGAGAAAGGTGAGTCCATCGGAATAAGGTAAAAGGAAAATCCAGTGGAAAGGACTGGATGGAATGAAAATTAAGAAGTCTAGACTCTAGACTAGCAGGATACTACTGGGGTCTAAGGAGGAATAAATTCAAGGACTAGTTATAAATTCTAATAGAAGGGAAGCCTGATGCTTGGGGGGAATTGATATAATGAGAGTTCATTTGGCTGGAAGAACATGCTTTCTCCTGTTACATTTTCAAGTATTTAAATAAGTGATCTATTATTTTTTCTCTAAATCATTTAATGTTTTTTCTTGGTAGAATATGGTTGTATGCATAGGAAAAAGAGAGTAGCTAGTTAGGCATATAGTATCAAAACGTATTAAATGGTTCTTGTTAGACATTTAAATCTTTGATATGAATTGTTGTGCTTCTTAAAAATTCTAAACTAAGAAAATTACTATCTTTGGACCATTTTTCTTGTAGATGTTATATAACTAAAACAAGGAAATGAATAGGTTTCATATAGTTGTAGGTTAATGTAAAAGGATATTATCTGCACAAACATTTAAATTATGTACTACCCTAGACTGTTGATGTTCACTATAGGAATCTTAAAGTTTCTAATATCCTACAAAATTCTACCTTTGTCATGCTTGGCCAACTTTAATCGCCACCAAAAAATATTGCTTTTATTATCCTAAAACTAGTTTTTTTTGCTACCATGACCAATGGGGGAGGGCCATGAAGAAATTTGTATATGTTTAATGCATCACTATTTGATAATTTATATGTTGGTGAGAAAACATTTTTGGTTTGAGAAATATGATTTGATTTCATGCATGTATATTATTAAAGCATGACATGACAATTATATGATTATGTGAGTTCTCTTCCTATCATTAAGCATTACTATCTATCTTGGTGAAGGTCCTAGGTGCAAATTTATGATTTATAGAGATCAAGGCATTGTGGATGCATTCGAGAGGTTACACATTTTATTAAAATTTGTGAAATCCTTAGGCTATGGTTCAAACCGAAGTTCGATTTTATGAAACATACATGGATATATAATAACATGCAATTATATGAGTCACTTATAATATCTGTGTTTATGTGTTTGGATTTATCGTATATTGCACACTCTGTGACAATGTAAAGGGTTATATGGCACATCTTTTGAACAATAATATGTTTCAGGAATTGTGAAAACACACAACAGTTGTTTGATTTCATTTGATGTTGGTGATCACATAGGGAAGGTCGATGATTGTATGGCCTAAGTTTTGACATTAAATGGAATTAAGGCTTGTAGAGCATATGTCAATGTTTTTTTTCATTTGTGGTTATGATTACATTATCGAAGGTTGATAATTATTTGATAGTGTCTTTGCGCGGATTAACATTTGCATTTAGAAGCATATGACAATGAATTTGTTGATTTGATATTTTTTAATCACATACTGGGTCGATGGCTATTGGGTAATGTTTAAGGTGTTTGATATATAAATTTTCAATAACCACATTGTTAGCTCGTTAATTATGTGTATAGTAATACGGCTTTATGTAGCATGATTTGTGCTAGCATACGGTGTAATATAACATAGTTCACCCATTTTACATACCATTCCCCTCTAGATTTCATTTGATACCACCATTTAATGCCAATTTGGCCTTGAATGTCTCACCTTAAAACTCACATTATGGACGTACAATTTTAATGCTCAGTCCTATCCTTGATCTATGGTAGTTATGGATTCATACTTAGATCAATGGTTCTAGTTTGTAAGGGTTTTTACCCAAGTCATTTTTAGTCTTCCCATTTCTAGAATTGGGGTTTATTTTGTGTTTTTACCATTCAAAGAACCACCAAAGCCACTAAAACTATCACTGAGAATTTAACTAAGGTTGAGCTCGTGGGACAACTATGCATTTTTCTCAGTTGAACTTCTTGGAGACACTCAAGTATGTTCACTTATAGTTAATATCACAATTACTTGTCTTAACAAAGTTAATTTCTTTCTCGCTTCCCCATTTATTATGTTTTCATAAATGATATATTTCTTGCCACAAGTTATTCAATTGTTTTTTCATTTCTCTGATTTTTCTCTTAAGATCCACATTTCCAGACCCTAGTTTGAATTCCATTCAATTTTTAAAAGATTTTATAAATATTCTAATTACAAAGGGGTTTATTTTTTTAATGACTCCAAGAATTCTATAAACCCTATATTGTCTTTGAATTGTTCATGCATTACCATTGTCTTATTTTTGTACTCATTTAACATCAATGTTTTTGGAGCCATGACTATACCTTACAAAATGTTTCATGGCCTAAAATTTCATAATTTTATATGAGTTAGTTGGTTGACTTTTTTCCATGAAGCATTGTTCCAACCTTTCTTGCAATTGTTAATGACAAATTATTTGAGTGCATGACCTGACTGTTTCGAAAACCTTCGTAGCCTTAACTGCGATGAACCTACATGTGTTATTTCATGGAAAGTATCACCATGCATGTACCAATTTCACCAATAATTTGTGCTTATCACTGCCCCTAGATATCCACTAGTTCCAACTTCCTTCATTATCCTCCTATTCCAAAATCCGAACTATGTTCTACGAATTAATTTCAAAGAGATTGTATATACATATGCATTCATTCAAAATGAAATGAAAGAAAAAGGGGGAAAAAGAAATGAAAAGACTGAAAATAAGTAAATTGAAAAGGTAAACCCTTTGAGGCCATTTTGAAAGCTAAATCAAAGGTCTGTTGACTAGTCTGGACATTTTTCTGTCAAACAAATGGTAAAATAAATTATCTCTGCAAAACAACCCTTTTCAAAATATATACAAAGAATTCATATAAAGGTCTCATATCATTGTTGGCATATGTATCACAGTCTCCAAAGTTCCATAAATTCTATATATCAACTCTTTTTCATATGTATATTCCCATTCCAAAGCCCATTTGATTTGCATGAAAGCACATTGACTATTGTTAATGCATGTTAATTGTAGTGATTTGAAATGGATTTGAGTTGACAAATTTCCATACTATATTTTTATTTATTTCCCTTAATATTTCTCTCACACGCAGAAATGAGCTCTAACTCTTGAGGACATGGAAGAGATCGAGGAAGAAGAAACAAGCTTCCTAGCTAGTGGGACATGGCGAGGAATAAAAAAGTTCATTTTTTAATGAATTTTAATGCAAATTTAGATGAAATTCATTATTTAGCCACCATGGGTCACCTATACCTTGGATCTCCTAATGTCTCTTGCATTTTTCATGTGTACTAGAATAATGCTTCTCCACCACTACTACCACACCCTGATATATCTAAAATTCCTAAGCATGATGCTGAAAACAATATGCAAGATGAAAGCGATGGTTGGAACCCCATTCCTAATCCACTTGATATTGAGAACATAGTTTTGGTGAACTCAATCCTAACAATAGTCCAAAGATACTCATGCCTTTCATGGAAACCCTAAAATTGGTAAGTCCATTGATGTTTCAACTTCCAATTCCATTAATCATGAAGTGTTGTCCATTAATCCTAGTAAATAAAACCTAAAAAGAGCTCCTTACCAGGTCTCGTGTTTTGAAGCAGCCATTGATTTTACTACCTATGCATCTAAACATTTTGGTAAATAGGAAATTATTGAATTCAAGAAGCCAACATTCACAATAGAAAAATTTGTGGATGAAGCTAAGAATAATTCGACTACATTTTCTTATAAGTTTTGATGGTTGGGTGCACGTTAACTTTTTAACAACGAAAATGATTTTGACTGCGACATGCATTTTCAATATATATTTTGGTTGCAAATATGTTTCTTTTACTTTGGCTTTTGAATTTTTGAACATATATATATATATATATTTTTGGATACATTTTATATCTTGTTCATATAACATAGTTTTGAGAATTGTCAATCTTATAATTTGACATTTTATATGATACATATTATATAGTGATATATAGTTATTATCATGCATCTTGATTTTTAATAATGATCGTTATATGGAATTATTTTATGACATAGATGTGGGTTTCCTTCTCTTTGGTCATAATACATTTCCTATTATTTACAAGCTTGACTCTTATTTATCTTCCCTTTTGACACAAACGAGCCCATGATTAGTTAATAAAGCTAAATCAATATTTTCATAAAAGTAACACAAACATTTATGTAATTGTTATGAAGCATTTCTACTGCGAATATAGGCTCACAAGAGGAAGATCAAACCCTCAATTGCAACAAAAGTTGGTATGACATAGTTTCATTTTTCAAATTGGGTACTTGATTATGTGTTTATATATTTGTGACTCACAAACTCTGATCTATAGTTCTTATTTTAAATAGTAGCATTGATGGAGGTCAACAATATTTCCTTCTATCAGAGGTATCATATCTTTTAGTGACTAATGATTCATAACTGCTTCAATTTTTTCAATACTTTTATTGGCACTTCTTGTAGTAGCAGTTTAGTTCCTGAACATACATTTTGAGTTGGATGCAACAATTTTGATTTGATTTGATTTTCATGTATTAGAATTTGACCAATATAGTCTCGAAAAGAAGGTCATTTTTTAAGAGGCCCATTTGGACAAATTTATAATCTATTGAGTTTTTATTATTATATCTAGACATTATTTTTTGACACACTAAATTAAGGACCTTTTATTGATTATGCCATCTTGTGTGCTTTTTCTGCTATTCATATTTTTTATTTTGTTATTACTATAATATGTGTGTTTTATAACTTGGTAAGTCCATTGATGTTTCAACTTCCAATTCCATTAATTGGAGGAAGATTGAGCAAATCCAGAAGCGCTTTATAACTTATAACCTAAAAATTAAAAGTAATACACCATATCCTATTCTCCTTATAGAAGCAAGTCTTTCTTCTATTGAGAGCCTAGTTATGCTCAGGTTTTTGATGTATAAGCACAAGCTCAATAACATAGACAATCATAGGCTTCCTAAGCTAGCTTTAAATTCCAGCCAAAATCACCTAAGGCTTAACCGAGGATGCCATAAGGACACAAGGGCCTGGTTAAACTATTGGGAGATCAATGAGAATAATGCTTTGCAAAACATAAATAACATTAAAGATATTGTTACTTCTAAGTTCAAAGAGAAATTATGGTGTGAGAAAGATTTAGCGTCTAAAATAAAATTAAGTTATTATAAGAAGGTCATCAACCCACCCTTGAAGATCAAAAGTATCTCTCTATTCTAACTAGCTCAAAAAAGAAAATTAATATAACAAAGATTAGAACAAATTCTCATGAGCTCCATAGTGAAACTGCCGCTAGGTAGTTCCTAAAGCAATGGATGAAAGGATCTGCCATATTTGTGAGAATAGGAGCATCGAGGATGAAAACCACTTCCTCTTAGAGTGCCTTTGCATACAACCACATTAGATCTCAATTTCACAACCTTTGTTACAATACTGACCTCCCTAGCCTTTTACAATGCCAAAATTATAGTGAACTCGGGAGGCTTCTCTCCAAGCTTTTTGAGCATAGGAATAAAATCTTAAATCAAAATAAATAATTTGTCTTTTTAGGTCCGATAGATAATTATTTGGTCTCAGTGGACATTAACCATCATCATCATCATCATCATAATGTATTTTTATTCACAATGTAATGTTAATTTAAACATAGACCATATTAGCTCAAAACTTAAACATAGTTCTACTTACGGTGTGGTTTTGCAAATTAAGTTGATTCTATTCTAATGTTATGTTTAACATTTCACTCTTGTATATACTGTTAGAAAATTATATATTAGAGAGCAACAAAACACATAAATTATTGTAGAAACACAAACAAAAAAAACACATAAAACAAGGGAGACACAGATATTCGTGGTTCACCCAATTTGGGCTACAGCCATGGGGAAACAACTAGTCCTTCCTTTTATATTATCCAATAAAATGAAGAGATAAAACCTACAACAAATCCATTGTAATTTCATCTGCACTCACATAGGCTACTCTCTCTTTCTCTCTAAGAATACACATGCATCCACAATACAATTCCCTCATATAAATCGAAGGTTGCCATTTAGGGAAAAAACCCTAAATTAACATAACTTCTATTGTGAGATCATCCGCCTAATTAATGACCCAAATTGACTACGAAATTACAATATTTTACAAGGAAATTTTACATCTATTTTTAGCCTCGACCCCCTTGACAATGATTAAATAGGTGCCATTTCCACCGCTTTAGGAATTGGGTTCCAACATGGAAATACCTTTGGATAAAGAAGACAATCAAGCTTCACAACCAATATATGCTTTAGTTTTTTTAATTTTATGTGTATAAGTATTACCTCCGTTTTGTAATCCTTCCTTTTCTTACATTTTAATTTGAATTTGTATCATTGTTTGGTCGGGCTATAAATCGAGCATAGTACCAGAGTTCTTGGCCTAACCATCCAAGGATTCACAAGGGTGTAAAATAATATGATTATTCATCAAAAGCGTTCTTGGCAACCATACTAGGGAGTGAAAATTGCTCTACTCCTCTTTCCTAATTTTGTTATGAACTTTGATTTGGTCCAACCATTATTTTAGTTTTGTTTTCCCTTTGATTATTGTTGTGGAATATTGTTTATTTACTGTAATTTTATCATTTTTTTGTAAATCCATGACCATATTGTTGGCATTCTGGCAGTTTGGGTGTTATGGCATAGGTGTTGTCCTCGATGGCAACTCTCTTGTGACAGATCACAGTTCACACGCTCAGAAAGAAGAAAAAGACATATACGCAGGTTCACTTTGATGAAGCCGCGTATATATGCGGGTTGGACGTTCCCAAGGTGCGTATGCGTATACATGCACTTTCATGCAAGGAAAAGTGCGTACATGTGGGAAAACTTGTTTATGGTCCGTGGTATTTAGTCCTTGGTATTTGAACCTATGGTTTGGGCCATGGTATCTCGTCATAAGTGTTGATCCCAAGTATTGGGTCCATGGTATTGAATTGTTATGGTTTTGGACCGTGGTATTGTGAAAGGACTAAGAATATAAAAGAGGAAGGAGATCATTTGGCAAGGAATGATCTGAATGATTGAATATCTGAAAAGTGCTAGATCTGGAATACAGTGATTGGGTTATGGTGTAGATTTGGATCTAAAGGAAGAAGGAACCTGAGCGCAAGGAGAAGGATAAGTTTTTTTGATGGGTCAAAATCTTAAGGCTTGAATGGTAGTATCTTTGTATGATTTTGATCTGTTCTATGTGGCACTTACTTGATCTATAAATATGATAATCTGGGTAAACTAATATTTGAACATTTGAAGGGGTAAATTACCTTTATAGATCTGTACGCAGGTTCAGTGAAGCACAGGTGCATATACACACAGGTTCTGTAAGTCGGAAGTGTGTATACCTAGGTTGATCTCACCACAGGTGCGTATACATGCATTTTTTGGAAGGCGGAAGTGCATATACGCAGGTTGAACTTAACACGGAAGCATATGCATGCAAGTTTCCGAATATTGAAGTAGTGTACATCTCATAATTTATGTTATAGCTGCTTCTGTTGATTATTGCAGTGATCTGGGTTTAGAGTTTGAGGTGTGATTACAGTTACTGTGATCTGGGTACAGTTGACAGGGAAGTGTTTATTTTGATTCAGTCTTGACTGGTGAAATGGTGATTGGTTGATGTAGAAATTCTTGATGTTTGAATGATGGTATTTGTGGATCCAGTCTGAAAATTTATGAAACGTGGTCCCTGGAAGAAAGAGAAGGTTGTAGCCTTCTGCAGGTAGCAGCCTGCGTACTAGTATCTCAACTAGTGCAAGAACTAAGGGGGTTGTAGCTCCCTTCCAGGAGAAGCTGGAAAACGAGAGAGGGCTGTAGCTCTCTGTAGGTAGCAGCCTATGTACTGGTAAAGGACTGCACCAGTACAAAATCATTATAAAAAGAAGTTTCTAATTAAAAGAAGATAGAGACGAATTGCAGCAAGTGGTTTTCACCCACATTGGGTTTCCACCTTATATCTTGTGTTCCCATGTGTGGTTGTCTTCTGATCTGTTTTATTGTTCCTGGCAACTTTTTATATGATTCTGGTGCATAACCTAATGATCAACATCTGTAGAATAAAGTAAATTATAAATTTGCATATAATAGGCGGGTTTCCTTATCTGTAGTTGCGTATATACGCGGGTTCATCTAACCAAAGTAGCGTAAATGTTCTGGGTTTGAAAAAGTAAATAATTGATTAGATAATACTAATTCACCCCCCCTCCCAGTATTATTTCCAACAATTGGTATCAGAGTATCTCCTTCAGAAGAAGCTTGATCGCTTGAAGGAAGATCTATCATCTTGAGAAACTACGAGAGAGAAGCATCAATTAGGCCAACAATTTTTTATGGGACCAACTTCGTCTATTGGAAGGTAAGAGTCATAGCCTATCTTCAATCTCTTGGTATAGAAGTCTGGGATATCATAGATACAGGGTACACTTTTCCATCAGCAACTCCTACATATCCGGCTGAGAAGAAGCAGTTTGAAACAAATGCAAAGGTTATTAACATTCTATTAGGATGTCTATCTCAATCAGAATTCATCAAGGTTATGCAGTATAAAACCGCTAAAGAAATATGGGACAAGATTGTGCTGAGCTATGAAGGAGATGAGTAGGTAAAACGAGCAAAACTTCAACCCTCAGATTCATTATGAAATCTCAGGATGTACAATGATGAAAGTGTGGCTAACTATTTCCTTCGTATAGATGAGATTGTTAATTGTATGAAAAATTTGGGTGAAGAAATAAAAGAGGCTATTGTGGTTGAAAAGGTTCTAAGATCTTTATCTCCTAAGTTTGAATCAAAAGTTTCTGCAATAGAAGGAAAGGAGAATCTATAGAAAATTACCATGTCGCAGCAACATGGAATTCTATCGGCTTATGAAATGAGGAAAGGAGGACCATAAGATAAGAGAGAAGCTACATTCAAGGCTTCAGGTAAAGGAGATTACTATGAATCAAGACATATGTCAGAAGAAGACGAAGAATCAAATTTTGTCAAGAACCTTCAACTGGGTGCTGGAAGATTCAGAGGTAAGTTGCCCTTCAAATGCTTTGCTTATGGAAGAGTCGGTCACTATACTGCCAAGTGTCCTCATAAGCTTGACAAAGGTAAGTAACTTGTTAGATGGAACAAGAAACATAACATAAGTAAGAAAATCTACTACAGTCATGAAGACAGTGATGGACTCTCAAATAGTGATGAAGATGAACGAGGTAATAACTATAGACTTTTAATGGCTTTTGAAGATGATATAGATGAAGAAGGTCTTTATGAAGAGATTTATAAACTCAAAATTTGTTTAGAAGAGAAAAATATGATTATTTATACTTTGCAATTTCAACTAGCTGAAAGTGAAAAACATCATGAAAAGTTAGAATGTGAAATTGTGGGACTTAGAAAAGAGATTGAGAAAACTAAAGCTCTTAATATTAGATTTGTTAAAGGATCTGAAACGTTAGATGTGATTATCAAAGTGCAGCGTTCTCCTCTAATCAAGACAGGTCTGGGATATAATGAAGAAGCAACTCAAGCACAGAAACCATCCACCTCTTAAAGTTATCTTGATGCAGCAAGGAGGATTGAGCAAAGGCCTAATGGAGATCACCAAGTAAATCAAGGACATTTTTCTTCAAGAATGAACAAAGGTCACTAAGTAAATTAGGGGCAATCTGCTTCAAGGATAAACAGAAGCTACAATAGACCACATATAAATCATTTTCAATTTGCATCAAGAATGAATGACAACTATAATCATTCGGTCCGTAGGGTTGATAATCGCAGGAATTTCTTCAATGGCCAATGTTTCTCTTGTCACAACTTTGGACACAAAGCAGCTCAGTGTGTTGCCTACAAAATTATCATGACTAGAGAAACTCAAAAATAGAGGAGTATGACTAGGATCATGAAAAGGACCTACAATAACTTTTTTGCTCTTGAAAACGAAATAGAATGTTCTATTTGTAATAATTTTGGTCATGAAGATTCTGAATGCAGGAGCAGGTTTCAGCAAACAATTCAGAAGGAGCAAGCCTCAAATATCAAAACATGGAGAATGAAAGAACCACAACCAGAAAGATGTGGTATAGCCTTATATGTAAAAGGGCAGGAAAATCAATGGTACATCGATAGTGGATGTTCAAAACATATGACAGGTGATAAATAAAAACTTCAGTCATATAGTGCCTTGGAGAAGGAGAAGAAGGTCTCACTTGGAAATGACACCCCTGCTCTCATAAAAGGAGAAATAGTGAGAAAATTCATAAGAACTCCAAATAATTTATACATATTCAAAGAAGGACAACAACAATGCTATCAGAGCAAGAATGCTGAACACTAGCTATGGCACTGGAGGTTGGGGCATCTAAGTTTCTCACGGATAAGGAAAGCATGCAAATACCATGCAATTTGTGGTCTTCCAGACATCAGAATTCTAGACAATACAATATGCAAATCATGTCAGTTTGGTAAGAAAATCATAACTAACTTCCCTGAGAATGAAGGATCAGCTAGTAGGCCACTTGAACTTGTCCATACTGATGTATGTGGTCCATCTAGGAAAAGGTCACCTCGGGGAGAAGAATACTTTATATTATTCATTGACGACTATTCAAGGATGGTTTGGGCAGGACTTATGAAGCACAAAGATGAAGCCTTCGAAAAATTCAAATCCTTGAAAGCTTTGGTTGAAAACGAATCAAATCAAAAAATTAAATGCCTCAGGTCTGATAGAGGTGGGGAGTTTACCACAAATGAATTTTTCGATTTTTGTGAAGAACATGGAATAAGAAGGGAATTCTCTACAGTGAGGACTTCTCAGCAAAATGGAGTAGTGGAAAGGATGAACAGAACGATTCAATAAATGGCTCGTGCTATGCTTGATGAGTTCGGAACTCCCGCAAATTTCTAGGGTGAAGCTGCATTTGCTGCAGTTGTTATTCTCAAGAAAACAAATGTCCAGGTGAACAACACTCAAACCCCTCATGAGCTCTGGTATGGTGAGACTCCTTCGGTAAAATATTTCAAAATTTTTGGAAGCAAATTTTATATCAAAAATACTGAAGAACATCTTGGCAAGTTTGAACCTAGAGTAGATGAAGGCATTCTTCTTGGTTACTCTCCCCACAACAAAGCAGACAAATGTTATAATAAAAGTCTTGGAAAATTTGTTGAAAGTATTGATGTAGTGGTTGATGAAGAAGAAAACACTCATAGGCAGGTAAGATCCGAAGATTTCGAAGATGATGAGGACTATCCATCAACATCAAATCAGATTCATGATGAAGAAGAAACCTATGTAGAAGAAACCCATGAGGAGCCTGAAGAACAAATAAGGATAGAAGAAAAGACTCCATCCAGATACGTTCAAAAGAATCATCCAGAAACTCAAATTTTGGGGTAGAAAGAGGCAGGTATACAAACAAGAAGAACAATTGCAGAAGCTTCAAGCTATTTGGCATTACTTTCCTCCACTGAACAACAAAATGTAAGAGAGGCATGCAAAGATGAATGCTGGGTCAAGGTAATGGATGAAGAACTTGAGCAGATCGAAAAGAATAACACTTGGGAGTTGGTTCCTAGACCAAAAGATAAGAATGTCATAGGGACAAAATGGATCTTCAAAAACAAGTTGAA
>APFE030699140.1:39990-139439 GCA_000404065.3 Pinus taeda | reverse complement strand
ATTATTATTATTATTTATTTATTAATTATTATTTTTTGTATTATTTTTATTAGTTCTTATTATTTATTATTTATTATTAAGGGAGGGATGTTACATCCATCTAGGAAAAGGTTGCCTCGAGGAGAAGAATAATTTATATTATTCATTGACGACTATTCAAGGATGGTTTGGATAGGATTTATGAAGCACAAAGATGAAGCCTTCGAATAATTCAAATCCTTCAAAGCTTTGGTTGAAAACGAATCAGACCACAAATTTAAATGCCTCAGGTTTGATAGAGGTGGGGAATTTACCTCAAATTAATTTTTTGATTTTTGTGAAGAACATGGAATAAGAAGGGAATTCTCTACAGCCAGGATTCCTCAGCAAAATGGAGTAGTGGAAAGGATGAATATAATAGTTCAACAAATGGCTCGTGCTATGCTTGATGAGTCTGGAACTCCCGCAACTTTCTAGGGTGAAGCTGCATTTTCTGCAGTTGTTATTCTCAACAAAACAAATGTCCGGGTGAACAGCACTCAAACCCCTCATGAGCTCTGGTATGGTGAGACTCCTTCGGTAAAATATTTCAAAATTTTTGGAAGTAAATGCTATATCAGAAATAATGATGAAAATCTTGGCAAGTTTGAACCTAGAGTAGATGAAGGCATTCTCCTTGGTTACTCTCCCCACAACAAAGAATACAAGTGTTATAATAAAAGGCTTGGAAAAATTGTTGAAAGTATTGAAGTAGTGGTTGATGAAGAAGAAAACACTCCTAGGCATGTAAGATCTGAATATTTCGAAGATGTTGAGGACTATCCATCAACATCAAATTAGATTCATGATGAAGAAGAAACCTATGAAGAAGAAATCCATGAGGAGCCTGAAGAACAAATAAGGATAGAAGAAAAGACTCCATCCAGATACGTTCAAAAGAATCATCCAGAAACTCAAATTTTGGGGTAGAAAGAGGCAGGTATACAAACAAGAAGAACAATTGCAGAAGTTTCGAGCTATTTGGCATCACTTTCCTCCACTGAACCACAAAATGTAAGAGAGGCATGCAAAGATGAATGCTAGGTCAAAGCAATCTATGAATAACTTGAGCAGATAAAAAAGAATAACACTTGGGAGTTGGTTCCTAGACCAAAAGATAAGAATGTCATAGGAACAAAATGGATCTTCAAAAACAAGTTGAATGAAAATGGGGAAGTGATTAGAAACAAGGCCAGACTGATTTGTAAAGGGTATGTACAACAAGAAGGAATAGACTTCGAAGAAAATTTTTCTCCCGTTGTTAGACTTGAGGCCATCAGAATGTTCCTTGCTCTCTCTAGCTTTCAGAAGTTCAAAGTATCTCAAATGGACGTGAAATCAGCCTTTCTGAATGGTGATTTATAAGAAGAAGTGTATATTGAGTAGCCAGATGGATTCATCCTTGGTAATGATCCAAATCTTGTATGCATACTAAAGAAGGCTCTCTATGGTCTCGAACAGGCTCCAAGGGCTTGATGATATCATCTTTGGCAGCAATGAATAAGCTATGAGCCAAAACTTTGCCTTGGTGATGCAGAAGGAATTCGAAATGTCCTTGCTTGGAGAACTGACATATGTTCTTGGTTTACAAATCCAACAAAATAAAGGCGGTATCTTTTTATTGCAAACCAAGTACCTCAAGCAAATCTTGAAGAAGTATGGCATGGAAGATTCGAAACCAGTATGTACTCCTATGGTCACAAGATGCAGTCTCAGTACAAATGATGAATCATTAGTAGTGCATCAACCAACCTATAGATCCATGATTGGAAGTCTAATCTATTTAACAAGTACCCGACCAGACATCATGCATGCAGTAGGAATGGTTGGAAGATTTCAGGAAAATCCTAAGGAAACTCATCTTCAGGCAGTAAAGAGAATTTTCAAGTATCTTCAAGGAACTCAAAACTATGGCCTATGGTATCCTAGAGATGCAAATCTCACTCTTCATGCTTATACAAATGCAAATTGTGTCGGAAGCATGGATGACAGAAAAAGCACTAGTGGTGGTGCATCCTTTATGGGTTCCAGATTAGTATCTTGGTTCAGAAAGAAACAGAGTTCTATTGCCTTATCTACAGCTGAAGCAAAATATGTGGCTGCTGCATCTTGTTGCACCCAACTCCTTTGGATGATGCAAACCTTGCAGGATTATCAAATCACTTGTACTCAACTTATCTCCATCTTATGTGATAATACGAGTGCAATCAACATTTCAAAGAATGCAGTCATGCATTCAAAGACCAAGCACATCCCTATAAAATATCATTTTCTTCGGGAACAAGTGCTGGAACAAAAAGTCAAGTTGGAGTATGTTCCCTCTAAGGAGCAAGTTGCTGATATACTCACCAAACTGTTGCCCAGGGAAAAATTTGAATACCTCAAACAGAAGCTAGGAGTAGTTGATGCTTCAACTTGCAGTTGAAACTTGTCTGTTTCAGAGAAAAGTTGGTGTACGCGAGTTGGATGAGGAGGATCCGTGTAAATACGCTGGTTTGTGCAAATACAGTTGCGTGTATGGAGGTTTGAAGGATATCAGCAGAGACAGACTCTGATAGTCTGATAGGGGTTTGTTAGAGACCATCTGGCACAGGTTCAGGGGTAGCAGATAATCTTCTAATGATGCATTGTTGGCATTACCTTAGAAGCTTTTGGTTCAAGTTCACAACTGTTGTTGGTTTCAGGTGGAACTCTTGCAGAGGAAGAATAGAAAGAGAACATGGTTGTTGATATGAATAATGATTGACAGATGCTGCTGATAGTAGTTATTGATGACTTTCATAGTCTTGCTCAAGATATTTCATCTCTATGTCATGTATATCTTCTTTTCATCAAGGTCATGTAACGGCCTATTTTGGTTTCCCCACTATGCCTAGGATGAGTGATGTATTGTAATTGGTTGTCATATGTAAATTTCTAATGTATCCCCACTTGGTTGGGTGATGGATGTATGTATAGAGTCTTTTGTGATACGAAGGTCAGTTATGATGTATAAGTCATGGTTCTTTTTAAAGAACGTCTTTTTGCAGATCTTGCCTACAGTTAGGGGGTGCATGTTAAGCACAACAAAGCAGAGATTTCAGCATGTACTCAAGGGGAGCACACCAATTTGCCCTTGATGACAAAGGGGGAGAATAGTCTTGAGGATCTTGGGGTTGCCATCAAGTCCAAAGGGGGAGATTGTTGGAATTCTGGCAGTTTTGGTGCTATGGCATAGGTGTTGTCCTTGATGGCAACTCTCTCTGGTGACAGATCATAGTTTAGGCACTCAGAAAGAAGAAAAAGACATATACACAGGTTCACTTTGACGAAACCGCATATATATGCGGGTTGGATGTTCTCAAGGCGCGTTTGCGTATACACGCACTTTCATGCAAGGAAAAGCACGTACATGTGGAAAAAATTCTTTCTGGTCTGTGGTATTAAGTCCTTGGTATTTGAACCTATCGTTTTGGGCCATGGTATCTTGTCATAAGTGTTGATCCCAAGTATTGGGTACATGGTATTGAATTATTATGGTTTTGGACTGTGGTAGTGTCAAAGGCCTAAGACTATAAAAGAGGAAGGAGATCATTTGGTAAGGAATGATCTGAATGATTGAATATCATAAAAGTGCTAGATCTGGAATACAGTGATTGGGTTATGGTGCAGATCTGGATCTGAAGGAAGAAGGAACCTGAGCGCAAGGAGAAGGATAAGTTCTTTTGATCGGTCAAAATCTTAAGGCTTGAATGCTAGTATCTTTGTATGATTTTGACCTGTTCTATGTGGTGCTTGCTTGATCTATAAATCTGATTATTTGGATAAACTAATATCTGAACATTTGAAGGGGTAAATTACCTTTATAGATCTATACGCAGGTTCAGTGAAGCACAAGTGTGTATACACACAGGTTCTATAAGTCGAAAGTGCGTATACACAGGTTGATCTCATCACAGGTGCGTATACACGCAGTTTCTGGAAGGCAGAAGTGCGTATATGCAGGTTGAACTTAACACAGATGTGTATGCACGCAAGTTTCTGAATATTGAAGTAGCGTACATCTCATAATTTATATTCTAGCTGCTTCTGTTGATTATTGCAGTGATCTGGGTTTAGAATTTGAGGTGTGATTACAGTTACTATGATCTGGGTACAGTTGACAGAGAAGTGTTTATTTTGATTCAGTCTTGACTGGTGAAATGGTGATTGGTTGACGTAGAAATTCTTGATGTTTGAATGATGGTATTTGTGGATCGAGTCTAAAAATTTATGAAATGTGGTCCCTGGAAGAAAGAGAAGGCTGTAGCCTTCTGCAGGTACCAACCTGGGTACTAGTATCTCAACTAGTACAAGAACTAAGGGGGTTGTAGCTCCCTTCCAAGAGAAGCTGGAAAATGAGAGAGGGTTGTAGCTCTCTGCAGGTTGCAGCCTACATACTGGTAAAGGACTGCACCAGTACAAAATCATTGTAAAAAGAAGTTTCTAATTAAAAGAAGATAGAGATGAATTGCAGCAGGTGGTTTTCACCCACATTGGGTTTCCACCTTATATCTTATGTTCCTATGGGTGGTTTTCCTTTGATCTGTTTTATTGTTCCTGGCAACTGTTTATATGATTCTGGTACATAACGTAATGATCAACATATGTAGAATAAAGTAAATTATAAATATGCATAGTATACGCGGGTTTCCTTATCTGTATTTGAGTATATACGTGGGTTCATCTAATTGAAGTAGCGTATATGTTCTGGGTTTGAAAAAGTCAATAATTGATCAGATAATACTGATTCACCCCCCCTCTCAGTATTATTTCCAACACATATTTGAGCACTTTTGATCGAGTGTTTATTGGGACTGTATTTCCCTATCATTATTATCAACAACAAAAGGAATTGTAGCAGAAAATACAAATCAAGGTTAGCTATACCCATTTACAGTTTTGATTTTGAGATATTTGTATCAAAAGTTACTTGTTCTTGAATAGGTTTATTAAATATCTAAATGAATTTTCCTGCAATATTTCAACTAAACATATTTCCAAATTTTAATAATCAAAATAGTATCTCAACTAGTTTGTTCAATCTTGATTTAGACACTACCCAAACCAGAGAAGATATAGAGAGGTCTCAGGTTTCTATATCTCACTACATTGAAATCACTAATGAGAAATTCAGAAAACATATTTCTCAAGCCCAACCCAATTGAATATTCTTATCAATAGATGCATACACATTTGCGTCCACCCTAATCTTCACATCATACCGCTTAAACTACTCGTCAACCATGATCTTCACATCAAATATTCGGAACTTCCCGACAATCATGTCGGTTAAGAGGAAAGTATCCTTAGTACGAATCTTTATTGGCTATAATGGGATGAAAGAAAAAATTATTAAATATGAAAATCACTTTCAAAAGATATTTTTTGGAATCTAACACCAAACTTATTCATCAGTAGTCTATATTTAGTGTTACACCTATTAAAATGTATACACCACCCTTACATAGCATTTATAGTAATTATAAGCCTACCATACACCCTAGTAATCCTAATAGCGTTATTTGAAAGTAAGGGTTGTTCGAATTTGAAGAAGATCTAAATGAAACCCCTTGGAATGTGCCATTTGCTATGGACTTGCCTCCTTCTACTGCTTCATTACCCAAATTTAAATATTATCTACGTAAATTTTATGGTAATGTAACTTGCATTATTAAGAAACAATTAAATTCTTTCTCATATGCCTACAATAAAGTTGAGGCTAATGTTGAGGAATTTGTATGAGACTCTTTGCTAATTCCTTGGAAGGAAAATTTGTTTCTATTTTTTTTTATTAACCTCCTAAATCTTTTTCTACCTGGCTTGAATTATCTTACTGGTTCAAATCTACCTTTGGGTAGCAACAAACCCCCGTAGAGTGGCTTAAAGAATACAATAGTCTTGTTTTCCAACCTTGGGAAGCTATTAACGCTTTCAATTTGATATTCTCTAAACTTTAAATTAGATTCCTAAATTAATAATAATGCATATCCAATCATCCATGATTCATTATTATAACACTCTACTTGCAACCTATTGGAATATTCTTGAATATAAATTCATTTATAACTTGCCATTAGCCTAAAGTATTGTCTTAAATTCGAAGACCAAAATTTGACGACTGACATTCCTTGAAATGAATCTAATATTTTTTTTGAAATTATTGTGATCCTACAACTAATGCAATATATAAATAAATAAATTATTTATTTTGAGCACAAAGTATTTCTCATGCCTATTGAACCTGCTCTTCCATCAATCTCTTAGCCTACTTCTACTTTCTCCACACCAAGAATATTCCTTATAACCTTGCTTTGGTGAAAATTTTGTATTGATTAGAATAATGACAAAACTTGTGAAGTCATCAAGTCCAGTAGGGAGAGGAATTGTGGGAAAATTCCCATGTCTTCTACTCCTAACACTATTGTAAATATTTTTGAATGGATCAATGATGATATTAACATTATAAATACCCATACCCAAAATTATAATAAAAATTTCAAAACAACTCTTTCAATTGAAAGGATCCTCCTAACAAATCTACCTCAAACACCGAATATGGTATGCATTCCAATCAAAATATTTCTCCTTCAAGGGTTTTCAAAAAATACAATATAATGGAGGATTTGGCTAAAATAAAGGGAAACACCACATTACTTCAGCTAGCCTAGACCCCCAAGAAAATTTTAAATCTAAACAGTTATCTTGAAAAGTAATATAAAACTCCAACCTCTTATGCATCCATCAGTCATATGGAAGATGAAAATGAGCCTTTTCCAAACTAGGAAGTTGGGATGTTAACCAAATATAAATAGCTAAAGAACCCTCATTTTTATGTTTCTATGAATATCTTTGATAATATTTCTTATTGTGTTTGATTGATAGAGGTTTTTTCCCAAATGTGATATCTAAAACAATCATGGAGGAACTTGTACTACCATGTACCAATGAAGGCTCCAGAAGCATGCTTGCATTTAATGAGAAAAAACAACCTACCATAGTTGAAATAAAATATGTCACACTAGTTATGTGTTCTCACCTTGAAATTTTCACATCATGTAACATATAAGTTATTGATATGCCCATTCGTAATTTTTTGATAATCCTAGGTAGGGACTGGAAATCTCTAACCGGGGGTCACTAGTCTATGAATGGATCCCATATTATCATTCCTAAGGGTCCTAAGAATATCATTGTGTATTGGTAAGAAAGAATAGTTTCATATATTGGAAATATTCCGCAACCCTCAACTAAATACATAGATGATGAATTAGGAATCTATGCCATCTTTACTGAAGAAGAGGATGGAGACAAAAGCACTATAGATTTTCCTTCAAACTCTGAATTGATTTTGCATATTATTTTCAATGGAACATCTTCATAGGAAAGGAATGGTGCGATTATATTCCCACCAAATCATCATGGCAAATCACATTCACTTTTTTACTATAAAAAAACTTCATGCACTAACAACATTGCAAAGATGGAGGCTTTGCTTCTAGGGTTAGATAATGCCCTCCAGCTTGGAATTCAAAACATTTCTATATTTGGAGACTCAACGCTAATTTTTAATTTGGTTAAAAATATTTATACTCCATCTAATAATCCAATGAGGCATTATCCTACCCTTGCTTGAGATTCTATTTCTAAATCCAAAAGTTTTAATATTATGCATGTAAACTGAAGCATGGATGATATAATTGTTGGTTTGGAAATTTACGCTATAATTCCTGAGTGGCTTGAAATGATTAATAAACATAATTTTCCTGTGATGACATTTTACTAGACACATTTACGCAACAATGAGGAATCCTTGAAATTCTTTGATGATGACTAGGATTTCCAAAGTTTCCTCACTAATAAAACTAAGGATTCACCTTAAATAACCAAGTTTGGACAAAATAAACACCCAAAGCGCCTAGTACCTTTGGAAGATACTTTTTAACGAAATGATGCTATTAAAACTCCTCTATCTAATAAGACACCCTACAAAACAATTGACAAGGCCATATAGGGAAATAACGATCCAAAAAAGTTGTATATTTCAAAAACCTATTTAGGTAAAGAAGTGAACAAATTCCTTCACCTCTTTCTTTAATTTTCTGATGTATTTTCTTGGCCTTATGGTTATTTGAAGGGATTTTACCCTTTCATAATCAAGCATGCTATACCCATCAAGAAATATTACCTACTTGTAAGACAAAAGAAAAGACCAATTAATCCATTTCTTGAGGCAACCATTAGGGAAGAATTAGATAAGTTACTACCCACTCATATTACTTATCTATTTAAATATTCTAAATGGGTTTCTAACTTAGTTTTAGTTAGGAAGAAGATTGGTTAGATCGACTTGTGTGTTGACTTGTGTTCCTCGAATAAATCTAGTGTTAAGGACAATTTCCCACTTTTGAATATGGAATTGATTTTATAGTAGGTAGCAGACTCTAGTATGATGTCTCTTTTAGATAGTTTTTCCAGATAGCACCAAATTTTCTTGAGAATGAATGACAAACATAAAACAATATTCACAACAAAATGGGGAACCTTTTCCTTCAACCACATGCCTTTTGGCCTAAACATGATGGAGCTACATTAGAGAGAGCTATGAATATAGCTTTTGACGACCTAATAGGGGTGATTATCCAAGTTTACTTAGATTATTTGAGAGTATATTCAAAAGAGTGAATTGATCATTTTGATCACCTCGCAAGTGCTTACTCGCTCTAGGAAATATGGAATATCCCTAAATCCTGCTAGATCAATTTTTGGTGTCAAATTAGGAAATTTTCTTGGGCATATTGTCTAAAATTCAAGAATCAATATAGATATTGAAATGTTATAAACTATTCAAGGTCTCTCTCCCTCAGCTTCAAATAAGGATATTCTGTCATTTATAGGAAACATAAATTTTTTAAGGTGATTTATTCCCAATTTTGCAAAAAAATTCCAACCAATTCACAATTTGCTTAAAAAGGATCAATCCTTTAATTGGAATATTTTTTCTCAAAATGAATTCCAAAAAATTAAAGATGCCATTTCAACAACCCCCATTCTAGCTACTCCTGATTTCTCAAAATATGTTATTATATATAATAATGCTACATAATAATAATTTATTTCCATCTTAATGCAAAAAAATAATTAGGGATTGGAATGACCTATTGCATTTACTAGTCATAGACTATCTAATGAGGCTATGAAATATTTGTTGAATGAAAATCATGCTTATTATCTTATGAAGGTTGTTGAACAAGTCAGTCATCTTATCCTTGGAAAGTGCACTGAGTAAGGACTTTGTTAGCAACTATACAATTTATGCTCTCACAAAATTTAATGTCTCATAAACTAGCAAACTAGTTGACAAAATTACAGGAGCGTGACCTTGTTATAACCACAACCAATAATGTAAAGGGTAGGTACTTAGCCCTACATCTTTCCCGAGACTTGGATCTTTCTAAAGAGGTTGAATTACAAAATCAATACTTAACTGAATTATTCTTTGTCAAAGATGAAGAATCAGAGCCTTATCATCATCCTTTGTATCATGATATTATATTTTATTTGAACTCTCATAAATGCCTAGAAAACATACGCAAGATCCAGAGAAGAAAACTTCAAATCGATGCTTGAAAAAATGCTTTTGTAGGTGATATTTTATTTGGGAAGTTTCTTGAAGGCGTACCCTTAAGGTGTGTAGATGATAAATCTACAAATCATATTTTTAAGCCTCTTCATGGTTCGTCAAAGAAAATTGATCATGTTAATGGCCATTTTCTTGTGAGAGCCATTGCTCATAAAATATTGAGAACTAGTTAATTTTGTGCCATTGTTATAGCTCCAAATCTCACCCTTGATATTTGTGATGCTGCATTTATGGCCTTAGGATTGACCCCACCAAGTTTTGGTGTGAAACCTTCTCATTGCTTAGAAGTATCATGACTTGTGTGGTAGAGCCTCCCTTATCATGGGTGTCCTAGATAGTACCTTCTTGTCACTTGGAACCCATGCTGATTTTTGTTCCTAGGCTCGGGAGTCCTCTGTAATCCCACCATGAATTATGCATTGAAGACTCATTCCTCTTTGCTTCTTCACTTCATTCTCGCCTTATACCTTAGAGGATCCTTCGTGTTGAGTTGTACTACTACCTTGCATTTTGACCATTTGCAACTTTTAGACTTGAGCTAGCTTCACTTGGACTCGTGTTTAAGCCACTTTTTGACCATGTATTATTCAAAAATCAAACTTGCAATCCCTTAACTTCTACAACTTGACACATTATGACCTGTGGAAGGAACATACCTTTGAGTGTCTTTGACCAGTTTTCACCTCCTTGCATTGAGCATAGGATTGTTCCAATCCTAGGAACTAGATCATCTGCTTCACTGACACTCGTTCTTTCCACTATATTATAGCATTCTTTTATTCTTTTTCAAGCTTAATGAAGAAGACAAAAAAATTATATATTCCAAAAAAGAGCGGGAACGGGACAATATTTCCATTTATTGTTGGTAGCTAGAGTCAGTCGTGTCACCCTTGAACAAAGCACTCAAAAGAAGGTCTCTCCTCCATTTAGGCAGGATTTAGTTTGACTTAGGTATACCTTAACCTTGTTATTAAGTCAGTTATCCTCTGATTGGTTATCTCTTCCAATCATATGGAGAGTTCATTCATGCCTCCTGCATGACGAACTTAAACAGAGTCATCATATGCTGCCACATGGTCATCATTAAGTCATGCTTTTGTTCAAGGGAGGTAAGCTTGAGTTGGCCTCTCTGCAGTGTCTCTTGACTCATTTTTTAGTCGTCCATCCCTAGTTGTCAGTCTCTTGTCTATCATCACATCAGTTATATTGGTCCTTTACTTGTTCCGGTTTGAGAAGGTCTCCATTGACTTCTTGCTGGTGGGTCTTGTCTATATTGAGATGACATCTTGCTCTAAGGATAGGCCTAGAGCCACACCTTGGCCATATTTTCATTATTGATAGGTCACCATGTGATCAACATCGATCAGTATCATGGGTCTTTGACTGAGTGGTTTCCCTTGTGTTCAACATCAGCTTACATTATCACACATTGAAATTCATGTAGTACATTGGTTTCCATTTAACCCTATTGGTGGATACCTAACCTCTGTGTTAGCTTTCTTTATTGGTTGGTTCAGAGGGTTTCTATCATGTGCTAGCCACATCTTGTGTATGCCGAAAACGTGCTTCGGTTGGGTTACTACATCTTTTTCGTCCGATTCCTTCCACATTATTGGCCTACGGGTTACACTCACACTATATTGATGAACGATGCCTTAGTGCCTTCCTTCTAGCGAATCTTTCCCCATCGACTACGACTCATTGCTCTGGGACAATTGTCTAGAGTCCATTTGGCAGTACCTTGGGGTTTTCAGTCATTAGTGGCAGATCCTTCGCTATCGACAGTGGGAAACCATCATTGTCTCTTGATCGATAGATTCTTCTAGGTGTTTGACTTCAGATCATCTATTCACACTTGTTAGATTGTATTGGTGTACCTTGACTCTCATTATCATTATCGATGAGTAGTCTTGTGTTTGTTAATGGTATACATCAATGACTGGTAATCAAACGATTTCTCACATGGTCGACTTCAGCTCATTCATTCCCATTATGTAGAAATGTACCACGGTGGTTGGTGAAGACCTCAGGTTGCATCAACATTCATTGGTTCACTTGAGAGTTGCTCATGTTGCCGCTAGTTGATACCATTCCACCTTATATGTTGCAGCCATTCATGGTGACATTTTATATGCTGGCACCCGAGTTTGCAGTGTAGTACCATCTTATTCCATAATGTTTGTTTGGTACTATTGGGATCAGTCTTTGATATCAGTGATCAGCTTCATCCTTTAGGTTCATTGACATTTTTATATGTGATATTCAGACATGTACTTGTTCGATCATGATTAGATGATCCATTATGTATTTCCAATCTTCTATACTTGTATACTTAGTGGAACCAATTGTACTTGATATGTAGACATGCTTTACTTTCTCTGAACATGGGAATGCCCACCTCAGACAATGTTTCTTTCTAATCTCCTTTTGTGGCTTGGCAGGCTGAAATCTGGTGAAGTCCTTCTCAGTTTTTGATAGGTTTCCTTTCCATGTACTTAATACATTTCAGCCATCATGTACCCCTTCTGACCTCATATATTAGGGGGCATCTGTTATAGCTCCAAATATCACCCTTGATATTTGTGATGCTGCATTTATGGCCTAGGGCAACACCTCCTTCCAGACTTGGTCCAAATACTAAAAAAACAGTGTTTTACTCCCTATACGTGACATTGCCCTGAGCTAAATGCATGTGTACGTGGGTTAGTGTATACCCAACCCATGTATATTTCTTAAAACACTTAAAAAAATTAGATCTCCTTAATTTCAGACAGAGATCATGGGTTTTACCTGTTGATAACCTATTAGTGCCCGTGGCCCAACTGTTCCCAATGAATTCCCAACTAAAAAACTACTTTGGGAGAAGTATAAAAAGGCTTTAATGGGAAGGCCTTAAGGAGGAGGAGAGAGAATTACTCTGCTGAGATTATCCCTGATTAGTGCCTCTAGCACTTCCCCCACTATAGGAAACCCTTGTTAACTTGAGTTATGATGTCATTTCACTAGTTGAGATATCTTTGTGTGAGTCATGGAAGGAGCCTTTTGAAGACTTGGGATTGACGAACCTGAAGGATGGTTCCCCTTGGAGCCAGCAAGAGGAAGATTCAGGTGATATCATTCCTTGCTTTGTTTTAGTTATCTGCAATAAAGAAACATTTGTCTTGTTCCAAAAATCAACCTTGTTTATGCATATCATGTTATTGTTATGGTTTACATATGAATAATTGTTTCAATTGTATAACTAACCATCTTTCAATATGTTATGAAGTTGATTTCTATATGATACTTGGTCCATATATTGCTATGCTTCTTTGAATTGGTTGTTTTGCAAGTTCAAGGATCTAGAGGAACTCCAAGAGGGTTTGAACCCTGGCTAGATATACCCGAATGAAGGACCCCCAGGTGCACCTCTCTTTGCGTAGTTTGCTTATTTAAGTATCATGGCTGTGTGGAATGCTTGTTTTTTACTGTAGATAACCCTCGTGTTCTCCGCCCGAAATTAAGGAGATTTAATTTTTTAAAGTGTCTTAAGACATATATGCGGGTTGGGTATACACTGACCTGCGTACACATGTGTTTAGCTCAAGGCAATGTTGTGTATAGGGGGGTAAAACACTATTTTTTAAGTATTTGGACCAAGTATGGAAGGAGCGGTTGCCCTATGCCATAAATGCGCATCACAAATATCGAGGGTGAGATTTGGAGCTATAACTGCAATGCATCTTTCATGATACCTTTAAATTTGTTAGATATTACAATTAATGCTAGCATGTGGCTGGAAAATTACAATATTTTATTATTCCTTTAGAACCCATGATCACCACTTGCCCCTTTACCAAATGGGAACTTGATTTCATAAGCCCCATCAATCTACCTTCCTTAGCTGGCCACGTCATCATTTTTACCATGATAGACTATTTCGCTAAATGATTGAAGTAGTCCCCTTTAAAAGGGCTACTGAGGACCAAGTAGTCCAATTCTTTGAAGAAAATTTACTGTCCCGATTTGGTGTGCCTATTCATATTATGTCTTATAATGAAATTTCCTTTATTTTGAGGAAATTTTCTCTATTTTGTAGTATATTTGGTATTAGGCATACCTTTTCATCTTCCTATTATCCCTAGGGTAATAGGTTAGTGAAATCAACGAATAAAAATATTATCAAAATCCCTAGAAGGGTTATTTATGACAATCACAGGAAATGGCATCTTATACTCCATTATGCCTTGTTGGAAAACACGACCACAACTAAATTCAGTGCCAATGTTACACCATTTCAACATGTTTATGGAAAAGAAACTATCATGCTTGTAGAACTACAATTAGTCTATTTCTATTTAGCCTTCCAAACTAAAGTATTTAAGGTATCATATTTAATTAATAAGTGTCATGTTCTTTTGTATCTTGATCAAGAGCGGGCTTCATCCTTAAATTATACTGATAGAGGAAAAATACCATAAATAAATATCATGATAAAGAGGCTAAAGCTACTATGTTTGATGTAGGCCAAAAATTTATGCTATGAGATTCTCTGCATGCAGATAAAGGAAAGCATACATAATTTTAGAGACTTTGGATTAGCCTATATGAAATTGCTACTAAAGCTGGGACTAATTATTATCTGTTGAAAGATGATGATGACAGGCTATTATCATACCCTACCAATGGTTCTGGTATTAAGCATTTAACTGATCCTTCTACAAGACCGGTCTAATCGTAAATCTGCCTTTGGTTGTAAACTTCCATGTTTTTTGTTCTTTTCCACTCTCTGTCTTTTATTTTACCTTTTATTTTATTTTATTGTTTTTTCATTCCATAAATTATCTTTTGTTGATTCCTTAAAGAGTGTTAGATATACATCCTTTAAGAAGTATTCACATAAAACAACAAATTTTCTCTGCTTAGCTATATCTCACTCAAACCTAAGTCAAATTTTATCAAAAAATACATTGATAACTATTAGCATATAGTTCTATTGGTCACTTATAATATAAATTTTTGGATTTATGGTTTATTGCACATGTTGTGATAATGCCATGCGTTATATGGAACAATTTTTTAACATTAATATCTTTCAGAAATTGTGAAAACACATAATAGTGGTTTGATTTCATTTGATGTTAGTGATTACATGGGAAAGGCCAATGGTTATATGGCCAAAATTTTGTCATCAAAATTTAATTCAGAGCATATGTTAGTGTTTGGTTTCATTTGACATTGTGATTACATTATCAAACATTGATGATTATTTTAAAATGTCTTTACATGGATTAACATTAGAATTTGGAAGCATATGGAAGTTTATTTGTTGATTTAATATTTTGTAATTACATACAAATTCAATGGTTGATGGTAAATGTTTATATATTTATGTGTGTGCGTGTGTTGAATGGCCACATTGTTAGCTCTTGTACTATGTGCATAGTATTATGGTGTTATGTGGCATGGATTGCACTAACATATAGTGTAATCTAGCACAATTCACCCATTTTACATATCATTCCCCTCCATATTTCATTTGATACAACCATTCCAATCTAATATATCCTTAAATATCTCCTCTTGAAACTTGAATTATGGAACTATGATTTTAATGGTCAGTTCTGACCTTTATCTAAGGTGGCTGTGGATTCATACTCAGATCGACAGTTCTGGCTTGTAATGGTTTTTACTTTAGTTGGTTTTAATCTTCCCATTTCTATAATTGAGGTCTATTTTGTGTTTTTACCATTAAAAAAGCCACCATAGCTACTGAAATTGTTACTAAGACCATAATTGAGGCTGAGTTCATGGGACAAGTATACATTTCACTCAGCGAAACTTCTTGGAAACTTACAGGTGAGTCCACTTATGGTTAATCTCATAATCATTTGTGCTTACAAATTTAATTACTTTATTTCTTCATCATTGATTATATTTGCATAATTTATATATTTATTTCCCCTAATTACTTAATTTTGTTTTTATTTCTTTAATTTTTCTCTTAATTTCCATACTTTGGGACTTAAGTTTAAATTCTATTCAAATTTAAAAGGATTGTATAAATATTTGGATTACAAATGGGTTTCTTTGTTTAGTTACCCCAAGAATTTTATAAACCTTATATTAACTTTGAACTGGTCATGTATTACCATTGTCTTACTTTTTCACTCATTTACTAAACAAAATTCTTGGAGTGATAACCATACCTTACAAAACATTCAACATCTTAGCCACCGTGAAAGCTAAATCAATGCTTTGTTGATTGTTCTCAATATTTATCTATAAGAAAAGAGAGAAATAAATTATCTTTACAAAATGACCCTTTTCAAGGGACATACAAAAATTTCATATGAAGGCTTCATATCATTTTTGGCATATGTCTGAGAGTCTCCAGAGTTCCATAGCTTCAATATCTCTACTCTTTTTCATATGTATAATTTCATTCCATAGCCCATTTGTTTTCGATGAAATCAATTTGAATAATGTTAATGTATGTTAATCGTAGTAATTCGAAAGGGAATTGAGTTCATGAATTGAGTTACATTGTTTTCCTTTAATTCCCTTAGTATTTTGTTCACATGAAACAATGATCTCTAGCTCTTGAGTATAGGTTAGAGGCCGAGGAAAAAGAAAGAGCCCTCTTGATGAGTGGGACATGGGGAGAACAAAAAAGATCATTTTTCAGTGCATTTTAGTGCAGATACAAATGAATTTAATTAGCTAGCCACCACGAGTCATCTTTACCTTAGATATACTGTCTCTTGCATTCCTGCTTTATACGAGAACAATGCCTCTGTATCCCCATGGAAACACCCTAATAAATTTGAAATTCTGGCACATGAGCTTGAAAATAATATGAAAAAAGCAAAATATGGTTGGCCCCCCATTCCTAATCCACTTGATATTGAGAACAAAGGTTGGGGAACTGGTTTAAAAGCAACTCATCAAGTAGTTTCCATCTATTCCCACTCTCCTACTACACATACTTCCTTCTCACCATATAGTGAAATTAATCCTACCATTGATCCAAAAAAAACAATCGTTTCTTCCGAAAATTCTCATGCCTATCATGGAAACCATAAAATTGGTAAATCCATTGTTGTTTCAACTAGCGAGTCCTCTAATTGTCAATCACTACCCATTAATCCTACTAAATAGAAACTGAAAAGACTTCTTAACACGTTTCGGCTCCTGAAGTAGCCTTGGATTATACTACCTCTACATCTAAACATTTTCATGAACAGGAATAGGATGAAGTCAAGCAGCGAGCCTTCTCAATGGAAAAATACTTGGTTGAAACTAATATTAATTCAACTGCATTTCCTTATAAGTTATGATGGTTGGGTATAGGTTAATTTTCGAGTAGTGAAAAGTATTTTGGCTGTAGCATGCATTTTCAGTATATATTTTTGTGGCACATATGTTTCTTTTACTTTGGTGGTTGGATTTTTAGACATACATATTTTTGGACAAATTTTATATTTTATACATATATGATGGTTTGACAATTGCCAACCTTATAAATTGAAATTTTATGTGATGCATGTTAGAAAGCGATATATAATGATTATCATGCATCTTGATTTCAATAATGATGATTATATGGAAATATTTGATAAAATGGATGTTGGACCCCTCCCCTTTGGTCTTAATAAAATTCTTATTTTTTAAAAGCCCAACTCTCATTTGTCTTCCCTTTTAACACAACCAAGCCCGTGATTAGTTAATAAAGCTAAACCAATATTTTCATAAAAGAAACACAAACATTTATGGAATGGTTATGAAAGAAATTCAACTACAAAGAAAAGATCACAAGAGGAAGACCAGCCCCTCGATTGAAACACGAGTTGGTATGACATAGTTTCACATGAAATTGTGTACTTGATTACGTGTTTAGATATTTGTGACACAAAAAATCTAATATACATGGCTTATTTTAAATAAAAACATTGGCAGAGCTCAACAATGTTTCTTTTTGTTAGAGGTATCATATATTTCAGTCACAAAAGATTCATAACTGTTGCATTTTTTCAATACTAATATTGGCTCTTCTTACAGTAGCATGCTAGTCCCTAACATACCTTTTGAGTTGGATGTAGCACGTTCTTTAATCTTTTGTTCATGATTGTAGACATTTTACCAATACCATCTTGAAAATGGGGTCATTTGTTAAGAAGTCCATTTTTGTAGACTTATAATTTGTTGAGTTTATTATCATTACATCTTAACATTATTCTTTGAGACACTCAATGAAGGATCTTTTATTGATTCAGCCATCTTGTGTACTTTTTCTGTTGTTTATATTTTTCATTTATTTGATTAATATTATCTTTGTTGTATATTCTATGTTTTATTCTCGATGGAATACTATATATACAAGCAATAATTTATGAGCTCAAAAATTGAACATAATTATGTTTACAATGTGACTTTGCAAATTAAATCAATTCTATTCTACTTCTATTTTTAATGTTTTTTCCGTGTTTTTTTTTTTAATGTGCATAACTATTACTTCTGTTTTGTAAATCGTTTCTTTATTTACGTTTTACATCGAAGTTGTATCAACAAATGAAAACTCCACTAGTTTAGATATTCACATCCCTGGTGACTGCATTTTGACTTTTTTGTCTCTTTATTTTTTATTTATTTTTTTAGATTTATAGTGGGTTTTGGAAAACTCTTTATTTTTTTGTGCGCTCATTTATTTTTTGCACGTCATAGGTACCAGTTGAACAGGAGATGGAAATTTCTGATGCATATCTATGAAGTAGGAATCTTGAGAGACCAACACAATTTTCTGGGTTTTTTCTATTGCCAATGCAAGTTTTAGGCCAGAACCTATGTTATAATGCAAGAACCGGGTTAGTACCTACGTTATCAATTTTAAAACTTTATGTATTTTTTTCAATATTTTTTTGATTATGGGTTTTGTTTGTCTGTCGGGGCGGGGGGCAATCTTCTTCTATTCCTGTCCAAATCATTAGGCCTTAATAATGTTGGTTTTATTCTCTTTAGGAGCAAAGGAAGAAAGCCCCTTGGGGTTTCAAGTATGCCTCTACCGCTTGAAAGGGGGTTTGATGAGTTGGGTAGTTTAGTGTTCAAAATCTATAGCTATTATTTTCCAACATAATAAACCTTCAGTTTCAGTACTTTTAAGCCTTAGTAGCATCAGTTTCGATTCCATTCAACCCTTATGGTGCACCATTTCTCTATGGTCTTTTTAGGTGTCTTTCTCTCTGATCCGGATTGTACCATTATATTTTTTTTCATCCATCTTGATGAATTCATAGTGGAAAAAGTGTAGTAGTGAGCTCATAGGATTGTTTTTACAGGTGGGACCTAGTTTGGCGAAAAAGGACCTGAAACCTTTCGTGAGTGTTTTGAGGCATCAAATGATGTTTTTTGGGGGTAAAAATTTGCTACTTTAGCATCACACATTTTCATGTTGTTTCACATACAAATATCTTTCCAACAATGCAAGAAGAGCATCAATTGGAGTCCATATGCAAAAGATATGCCACTCATAATTTGACCTTCCTGTTTTCACATTTATAATTCGGGAGGATGTCGCCTCAGCCACCATTATTCATGGAAAAGGGGCTAGCCATGTGATTTTGATCTAAAATACCCTAGAAGAGTCTATATTGTAACTCTATCTAAGAGTTTGTGTAGTCAAACTTAACCACTAATAGGTTATGAGGATGTGTTATAACTGGGCCACTAGGAGGAAGAGGCATTCCATTATTTTGAGAGAATTTTGTTCCATAGTTGAGGAAGGATAGCTAGGAGAGATAGGAGGTGGAGCACATTGATGGACCTCCAAATTAGACATAAATTAAGCCCCATGCCTCTAAATTAAACATAAATTAAGGCATATGACCATCTTAAGCTCATTAAACCACTCTTTTTTCATTAGATAATGTAATTTTAACTTTAATATATTCATTAGGAAGGTTTATGAATAATTGGATATTTGTGCCTAATATTATTTATTTTTGTGGAATATTATGAGAATATTAGGGAGATTATGAAGATTTGGAGGAGGAGATAATTTAGGAACTTTATCCCTACTACAAGGGGATCAATAATAAATAATAAATCAACAATATATTATGTTATGGCACAGATTGTGGAACTCCAATGATCGAGAAAATCTAGGAATGTGTTCCATGCCATTTAATGCAGATTCCTAGTATTGGGGACCAAATCCATTAATCAAGGTATTTTGGTGGGGAAAGCTTCCTCCATTCATGGGGAATGATTCCTAATCATTTTTTATAAGTACCAAGTTGAATTTTCCTCTAGGGATAGATTTTCATTAGTGTTCTTGTGGAGAGAACTCATATTTCTACGGCTTTGTTGTATTTTCTTGTAGGGACATAATTATATTGATGAAGTAATGAAGATTGGTGTCATGTTCAGCTTCTCAATCTTGTTCTCCTCCATAGGTCTCTGAGTTTCCTTGGGCTTGGCAATCCCAGGAGCTGCACAACCCTTTTGTATCATTTTATTTACTTCCTTTCACTTCTTATTCACATGCATCTCCTGTTTTTATTTCTTTCTACTTCTGCATTTAGTATTAATGATTTCTTGTTGTAGGATTGAGTTAAATGGTTAATGTAAGTTCATTGGCAGGATCAAAAGCATCATTTAATCCTTATAAAATATTTGTAAGGTCATATTAATCATTGATCTACTTGGATTAGCTTTCTTATTCCCAAATGTAGATTTTTGGAACTCCTTTGTGGCAAAGCACAATAAATTTCTGCTATTTTTAGAGCATGCTAACGAGCTTTAAATGAGTTGGTTCCACTTGAATTAGATCAAAAAAACATTCTAGTTCATAACAAAAATTACCCCACTTCATTTTCACTAGATTAGGTTAGGCATTTTTTAGATTTACTAGCTCACTAGTTCTCGAATTTCTAGATTTTGGACTAGTAATGTTTTTCTATTTTTTAGCATGGGTTAATAGAGGTCTTTTTGAGTGATTCCACTTGGAATGGGGACCTAAGACATCCTAGTTAATAGAAAAAAATTTCCCATCCAATTTGGACTTGATTTTCTTGGTCATTCGATGAATTATATTTTTGTATAATAAATATGTAACATTCTGTAGTAAATCAAGGGATCCTTTAGGAAATCATTGTTGCAACTTGTAGGAAATCCTGTAGCATCCTGCAGGAAAGCTTGTTTTAATCCTGAATGGAGAAAAATCATCATTGAAGCTGGGATTAGGCATCTGCTTGACCTCCATGCCATCAAGACCATTTTAACCCTCATGCTCCACACTTGTCTCCCTTACCAAAGATCAAGGAAAGATTAGCATTTGCATTTGTAAAGATTTTTTTTTTTTTTAAATGAGTTCTTTTATATTTACACATGCACACAATAGTTAGTACTCTCTAGATAATATTTCGTGCTTAATTAGTGTAAATCATCACATGTGATAAATATGGTTAAGCTAGGTTTCTTTTACATTTAGTTCATGATCTTTATGCAATTAGAATAACTTTCTTTCCTTGTACTTTCTTTCTCACAATAGGTCAACGTTCCATTTCGAAAATTTCATTTTCTGCAATTAGTTTAGGATTTGACTTTAGTACATGCACTCCATTACATTATGACATCAGAGGAAGGACACATTGTATGCTGCACATATAGTGCGGATACCTCTTAAGTTTGTACGAACCTAAGGTTGATAATTAAAGTTGATAGCCTTGGGACTTGTAGAATTCTTGTTGCAATACCGAGACTCATCACCTTTTAGTGTCGTTGTTGGGGAGGTGTCAAAGTATGCATTGTTTTATTCCCTAGTTTATTCATTTCTTTTTACTTTTTGCGAAAACAAAAAATATTTGCATTAGGAATACTTCATTTCAAAAATAGAGAAGTGCATTGCATTAGTATTTTCATTCAATTGTAAAAACAAAACAAAAAATATCCAACGCTAACCCACCCCCCACTTGATCACATGGTTCAGTAAGAGCCACATCACAATTCACTTTTGCACGTAGAAGAAAGAGAGATGACACATAATGTAGAAGAAATGGATGGAGATGATGATAATGAGGAAGATCATCTAGGATTTCCCATTCAAGATACTAATATCAATGTGCACATGAAGAACATCCCTTCATTTTTTCTTCCAACATTTCATGGTCGAAGGTCAGAGGATCCAGAAACATTTCTCTTTGAGTTTGAAATCCTTTGTAGATCATATGATTACTTATTAAAAACTCAAAAATTGAGATTGTTTCTGGCAACATTGAAGGATAGAGCTCTTAAATGGTTTTTGAGTTTAGGGACTAATTCAATAAGATCATGGAATGATATGCAAAAGATATTTAAAAAAAAATATAAATATCATGATCTTAAGGAAGAAATATTTAGAATGAATCAAAGAGAAGATGAGAGTCTAGAGGATCTAATAGAGAGGTTCATGTATCATGTTAAGAGGGAAAAACTACATCATTTAGGATCGGACACCCTAAAAACCCTCTTACTTAGGGAAATTAGGGATGAATGGATTGATCTCCTTAATCTCATGAGTAGAGGTGATGTATATCAATTATCATTTGAGGAAATTTGTGAAACATGCAAATGCATATAAGAGGAAAAGCATGAGTAGGTAAATCAGCATCAAGAATTTGTTTGATGATTTTAAAACAGAAATTCTTAGCACTCTAACAAAACAAGTAGAAATGTTAAGAATGCAAGATGAAGGAAAAGAAAATGTTGATATTTGTGTTGCCAGATCACATGATGTTAAACATTTTTCATCATTACCAAGGTTGAAGGAAGTTCACCAAGAGGACAATGGAGAAATTCAATCACCAATGCAACTATGTTATGTAGCTCCAAGAGAACCATGGTAGCCTATTCAACCTAGTATGATGCAAGAGCCTAATTCACAATTTCAAGGTTATGCATATCCACCTCAAAGTAATTGGAACACACCTTTTCCTTGGCAAGATTGGCCATCTCAATCCCAAAACCAATCTTGGCAACAAAGTTGGCAAGGAACTTATGGGAGCCATCCACAATATCCTCAATATTGTCCATACCCAACTCCATGTTATCCCTACCATTCACCTCCACCACAACCAAAACCCCAATCAAATCCATCTCAAATAACCACTCCCACTCAACTACATGTACCACCATGTCCAAACCCACACATTGAAGTAGCTCAACCCACTTACAATGTTGAGGTACAAAACTTCCAAACATCTCCTCTTGAGCTCAATGTTATTCACCATAGCTCAGGAAGAGTACTGCAAAAAATAGATTCTCTTGTTATCATTGAAGGACTACATCCAGATGAAGAAGATTCGAAAGTGAAGATCAAATAATCAGGGGTTGTAGTTGATGAAGAGCAGACATCAAAATAAGAGATTGAGAAAGCTCCCTCATGGTTACCATCAAATCCTCCATGTATTCAAAAGAAAAATCAAGAAAAAGAGGAAGATTTGAAGGTCATGGTAGAAGAAAACGTGAGGAATGATCCATACAAGAAATAAAACCAAGGACATACAAATTATATTGAGGTTTGGCTCTAGAAAATCAACAAGATGTAACATCACTCTCTTCTTCAACTATGCTTGATCCTTTCAAGGTCAAATCATTTGGTCTCTGAAATCCAGGTACATGCCAAAGCATACATTTCAAGCCTACACATCATTTTGTATGTCGTCTTGATGTGCACATGGCTCCATTGGAAGTATTCTTATACTTGAAGGTGATTTTTTTTTCAAGTAGGGTAGGGTAGAAAAAAAAAAAAAAAAAACAAAAACAAAACATAAGAGAAAAATAAGAATAAAAATATAAGGTGAAAACCTCTTTGGAGGCACCTCAGATTGGATGATTGATTGAAAACCTCCATGAGGTGGTCAATGGGTTGGAAAGAAAGAAAAAAAGTGAAAAAAGAAAAATCCTAGGTGAAAACCTCCTTTGAGGCACCTAACAGACTTATTATATGAAAACCTCGTTGAGGCAGCTAGTAGGGCTAGTAGAAAAAAAATAGAAAACAAAAATCATTGCTCCATGTATCTCTTTGATGAATGTAGGTTCTCTCCAACATTTACAAGGAACAAAAACAAGTTGCGAGCAAAGCAAGAAAAATACGTCAAGCCAAGTCAAATTTTTACTTTCTCCTCCTTTGCTCAAATGCTCCAACAAGGCCAAGGCCATGCCAATCCATCACCCTCATCTATTTCTACCATCCACCCATCATTCTCAAGCTTCTACCATTCAATTTTGTTACTATCCTAAAAAACTTCAGGATGCTTTGTTTTACTACAAGATACAAAAATACATAGAGCATAAATTTGTTTTTATCATAACTTGAAAACCATGCAAGAAATTAGCCTCCACCATCTACAACCATTTTTTCATTTTCTTGATATCCATGTTTACATTTAAAAAGTTTTTTCATGGGGAGATGCATATGGATGATGGTAACATACCCAAGCAATTTTAGAAAATTCCATTGTATGGTTTCCAAGAAGTCGACCTCCATCACCTTCAACCATTTTTATTTTTTCTCGAAATCCGTGCATCCATTAACCAATTTTTTTTTATGGGGAGGTGGATAATGATGATGGAAACATGTTAAATTTTTTTTAGTTTAATCCATTCCACCATTTGGGAGATATGGACAAAACAAGTCGACTACAAATGGATGTCTTGTAAACCTACAGGATTCCCTGAAAACCTATAGGATCCTACAAGATACAGAAAAACACCAACATGATTGGAAGAAAGAATTTTTGAAGGGAAAATCCAGAGGTTGGCTTCATCAGACAGTGATAAGGAGACATATATAACCCTCCACATACATCAGAGAAACATGACAAGGGGATTTAACAAGAGGGAACCCACCAACACAATGAGGATTCATCAACATCACCATCCAGCACCTACACATCAAGGAACAACATTAGATAAAAAAATAAAAACACATGTAGCAAATACAAGCAAGGATTTCACTCCCCAAAAAACACCATCTACAGGAAGGCCATTTGGTAGGTACATGTATGCAATAATTTTGACCATATGTTGGCTTGAGGGGCCCTAACCTAGGTTCAACGTTAAGTAGCCAAACAAATCCCTACACTATTGGTCCTTTCGGCATCATCCCACAGAGTGCGGACTGAAGACTCACCCAAAGCAGTATGGGGGGATGTTGGAACCAAGTTTCTGCACCTTGAGATGGTTGTGATGTTGTTTTATTCCCTCTATCCCTACCTTCATGTATGTCGCTTCGCTCTAGGGCTTGCAAGATGGGCCCTTTATCATGTCCTTCAATACCTCCATGAAAGGATATGATCAACCTTTGTGCAGCCCTATGCTGTTACTCAGGTACTTTCGCGCTGTTATGGTAGCGTGCCATGCAAATTCCCCAATTAGTCTAAGTGATTTTCTTATCTTCTCAAATAATTAAAGTTAACACTGTGTAAACAGATATCCTTGATCACGTTCAATTATCCAATGTAATCGTACCCATTCACGCATAATATAAACATAATAAAGGAAATTCAGACATAACATATCAAGATGCAATAACAGAACAAAGACAGAGAAATTGCAGAATATTTTTCTTCATTAATATCTTTCATGTGTTTACAGATTCTGTCCACCCTGTGCACACAGCTGCAGGGGTCTACGCACTCAGTTGGAGACTTCTACCCTAGGCCTTTGCACACTTAGCTGCAAAGCCTCTACCTACGCTATGACCCAAGACTTAGACTTCTTACTTTATAGGTACAACTTTCTTACATTATTCATCATTGTATGTCTCTCAAAGTACTTAGAGCTTATCTCTTTTTATACAATCCCATGGTCTTAGAGACGAAGCTTTGTAAACCCATGTGTTGTTTTCTAGCTGTTACCCCTTGTCATCTATTATCGTGATTCCACTTCGCGCGACTCGGACCTCATCATCTGTAGGTTTTGAGTCGACAGAGGTGGTTGCGCCTATTTTTCGTGTATCCTAGCTATCAGCGTAGGATAGTCTTCTATTTCATGATCAAACAGTGTGCAATAATTGCATCATGGACACGTTGGATTAGTGCAATCATGGGCATAGTGTCCTAGTCCTCCTCAATTGTAGCAAATCAACTGTCCTCGCCCTCTACTAGGTCCTCCTCCACCTCGGCCTCGTCTGCGCCCCTGAAATCCTATTCGAGTCATCCCTATGCTCTGGTCAGGGGGTCGTATTTCGGCCTAAACTCCATAGGCGGGAGTTCTATTCATCATCAATTCATAACTCCTGCAAGTATGCCCATCATGCCCAACAAACCTGCAAAAGTTGTAGAATATATGTTATGGTGTCTGTACAAACTTTTGTAGCAAGTGACAATTATCGATGGGATGTTTTCTGGCTACTTGATAGATAGTGCACCATAATAAAGGCCCCATGGTAGGTCGTACTTGAGCTGCTAGACTTAAAGGCACCAGTCCCCCTCCTACAATATAGTTTGCAAAGAATGGGCAATGGTCCTTGTCCTGCCCCTAACTCTTGCATTTCAAGTACCACACCTCCTTGCGCACCTGTGGTCGAACCGTCTTGTCCTACTTCAGACTTTGCATCTCAAGGCACAGATTTGGATCTGCTAAACACCTAGATTTGGATCTTGCATCAAAGTTTCATGTAGTCTCATGGAAATCTCCAAGGCCTCCGCCTGAGCGGTTATCTTCTACTGTGACAGCGCAACCCTTAAGTGTGGTAGGAGTGAAGTAACAAACCACTCGCGATGTTTTCCATCTGTTAGGTTCATATTGGCTTCGCAGATTGTACATTTCAACCTCTGATCTAGTTTCCAAGCCATCTTGCCTGGTTTCATCACAATTTCTTTGAATCCCACAATCAACTGCACCTCAGATTTAGGCCTACTAAATTCTTTATTTAGTGTTATCTAGACATTTTCCACTCCAGCATTCAGGTTATCATTAGAGTACTTAATATACTAGGTTAGCACGCGATCTTGCAGAGCACTAACTAGTGTCACCTTCTTTATATGATCATATGTGACTCCTTGAGCTTCCCATACTGCCCTAACAACAAACCAGAATTGGTCCGGGTCCTCATTTCCCAAGCCTTTGAACAAAAACAGCTTCACTGTATTTTCCATACTGAACTGTGGTGGAGGTGGAGGTGGTACGGTTGAAGTTGGAGGTGATGTGGGCGGAGGTGGTATTCCCGAGAATCCTTCTCTTATCAACTGAATAGCACTTCATGAAGAAACCTTCGCTATGCCTTCCTCGTCACCTCGCGGAGGTGCAACCAATGGACTATACTCTGGACCCTTTTTTCCTTCGTTCTTGTAAGCTTTTCCACTTTGCTTTGTCCCAAACATCAAGGTAGTTTCATCACCCATTTTTTTCACAATAGCATTTTAATCCAGGTATTCAAATATTTTACGTACTTACCTCATGGTCCTTTGAAAAAGCACCTCTCTGCCTCACTATAGCTGAGTGATTTTTTGACTGTGAATTCAGTCACAAATCCTCCTATGACAAAATCGAGCCAATGACCAACAACACGGGTGATCTTATCCTCTAATGCTTCCAACCTTCGCACTAGCTCTAGTGTCCACACAATAGGACCATCAAGCTTCCACCTTCCTTGGCTATCTACTAGTTTCGAGATCCACTCGTATAGCTCAATAGTGAAGGAGAAGAAAAAGATCTCGTGGATCTCTATATACAGGTAACCATCCAACCAGTGTTCCTTTGTTAGTCATGGGTTCTGTTCTCCTCCACCGCGAATTCCTGGATATTCCTATCCAACTAGTCTCCAATCTCATTCTTAGTTTGATTCTAGTGATACGACATCACACATCTCTTATGCAGATTCTGGTCCCAACATGGAACCATTTGTTGGCTTGAGGGGGCCTGGCTAAGGTTCTGTGTTAATTAGCCAAAAAAATCCCTACACTACTGGCCCTTTCAGCATCAGCCCGTGGAGTGCGGATTGAATTCTGACCCAAAGCAGTATGGGGGGATGCTGGAGCCAAGTTTCCACACTATTAGATGATTGTGATGTCATTTGATTCCCTCTATCCTTGTCGCTGCGCAGGTCGATTCGCTTTAGGGCTTGCAATACAAGCACTTTATCTCGTCCTTCAATACCTCTATGAAAGGGTATGATCGACCTCCGCGCAGCCCTATCCTGTTGCTCAGGTACTTTCGTGCTGCTATGGCAGCGTGCCATGTAGATTCCCCAATTAGTCTATGTGATATTCTTATCTTCTCAAATAATTAAAGTTAACACTGTGTAAATAGTTATCCTTGATCGCGTTCAATTATCAAATGTATTCGTATTCATTCACACATCATATAAGCATAATAAAGGAAATTCATACATAACATATCAAGATGCATTAACAAAAAAAAGACACAACAATGGCAGAATATCTTTCTTTATTAATATCTTTCAAGTGTTTACAAACTCTATCAACCCTGCACACACAACTACAAGGGTCAGCGCAGTTAGCTGCAGACTTCTACCCCAGGCTTCTGCGCACTCAGCTCTAGAGCCTCTACCTGCAATATGACCCAAGACTTAGACTTCTTACTTCAAAGCTATGTCTCTCAAACTACTTAGATCTTAGCTCTTTTTATACAATCCCATGACTTGCGAACCATGGGTAGATCTCTTATAGCTGACTTTACTTTATAAAACTAAGGCCAGACTACCCTTTATGACACATAACACCTTCACACTCCACAACCACAAAATGCGGATACTTTACCATTTTATTACAAAATTTAACTCAAACATGGGCTTTTAGCCCCAAAACTGTCCTTGGGGGATCTTGCTCCAAACAACATATATATGGTTAGAAATTTGTTATCAATGCATGAGAGATGAGGTTTTATAGGCTAAGTATGGGTCAACAGTCTTAGCCGCCTTCAACTAGTTAATTGTAGCTCACTCCTTCGCTCTTGCAATGTTGAAAAGTCAAATTATGAAGGGTGATGATTTCACAGAATGAGGACAATAGTTAAAAGAAGAATTTTTTGCAAAATCAAAGTCACCACAACACTCCAAGCCCTCCATCCACTTCATATTCACTATCTATTCATCACTAATCAGTCCCATTTCATTCTTGAAAAAAGAAAACAAATATAGTGTCCTCTCTATTTTCACAAACCTAAACTACTTCCTTTTAGCCCTAGCATCATCATCCAATCCCTCTTGATCATTTCTCATCACTCCCATACAATTAGAAGACCCTGAAAGAGGAGAAATGACTACTACATCAAGGTAGAATGTTGCTACAAGAAGGAAGAAATGAACAAATTATGCTAACTCCCAAGATGGAAGAGCTTAAGAGAGACCTACTCAAAATAGAGAAATCCAAGGCCATTAGGCAGTCACCTAGGGCACAAGAGATAAGAAAAAGGCAGCAAAAGGAAATGAGGTATTCAACATCAAAACAAAACTCAAACTGCAGTGATGAAAATATGTTTTACAATAGGTCTCCAATCTCTTTCTAGCTTTTGTCCAAGGCCTAAAAATGGGAAAAAGGCATGGGAGTCAAGTTGAGGGCCTATCCTAGGCTCAAAATATCATTTATGCTAAAAAAACATTTTCCTGTATTTTTAATAGGGTTTCCTGTAGTTTTCACAGGAATTACTACACGATGTCCTAGTTCTCATCTAAATGCATTTTGAAGGTGTTAGAGGTGTCCAAATGGTGGAACAATGTAGCAGAAAGTTGATAAGTGTGTGGAAGACCTTGCCAAACTGAAAAATATTCAAGAACCCATCTTGAATAAGGGGAAGAAGGCAAGCTAATGGTCTTACAAAACAATGATTTTTCTTTGCACAAATATGTTTTTGGGCTTGTCCTTGCAGAACTTACACCAAGATTCTTAATGCACAAGAGGGAGGCCACCAAGGCCATGAATGAGGCACAATGAGGTCACTAAGTTGCTAAGAGGATGAGAAACACTTTTAGCAAGGGGGTATAATGGGCCTCTAATTTAGACATAAATTAAGGCCCACGCCTCTAAATTAAACATAAATTAAGGCCTATGACCATCCTTTAGCACATTAAACCTCTCTTTTTGCATTAGATAATGTATTTTTAACTACAATATATTTATTGGGAAGGTTTATGAATAATTGGATATTTGTGCCTAATATTATTTATTTTTGTGGAATATTATGAGAATATTGGGGAGATTATGAAGATTTGGAGGAGGAGATAATTTAGGGACTTGCTCCCTACTACAGGAGGAACACTAATAAATAATAAATTAAAAAGATATTATGGAATTATGGCATAGATTGTGGAACTCCAATGATTGAGAAAATCTAGGAATGTGTTCCCTACCATTTATTGCAGATTCCTAGTATTGGGGACCAGATCCAATAATCAAGGGCTTTTGGTGGGGAAAGCTTCCTCCATTCATGGGGAATGATTCCTAATTATTTTTTATAAGTACCAAGTCAAATTTTCCTCTAGGGATAGATCTTGATTAGTCTTCATGTGGAGATAACTCGTATTTCTGCAGCTCCATTGTATTTTCTTACAGGGATGTAATTGTATTGATTAAATAATGAAGATTGGTGTCATGTTCAGCTTCTAAATGTTGTTCTCCTCCATAGGTATCTGATTTTCCTTGGGATTGGCCATCCCCGGAGCCTCAGAGCCCTTTTGTATCATTTTCTTTCCTTCTTTTCACTTCTTATTCACATGCATCTCTTGTTTTTATTTCTTTCTACGTTTGCATTTAGTATTAGTGATTTCTTGTTGTATGATTGAGTTAAATGGTTAATGTAAGTTATTTTGTAGGATCAAAAGCATCATTTCATCCTTGGGAAATATTTTTAAGTTCATTGTAATCATTGAGCTACTTGGGTTAGCTTTCTTATTCCCAAATGTAGATTTCTAGAACTCTTTTGTGGCAAATAACAATAAATTTATGCTATTTTTTAGAGCATGCTAATGAGCTTCAATTGAGTTGGTTCCACTTCTATTAGATCAAAAAAATATTCTAGTTCATAAAAAAAAAACTAATCCCCTACATTTTCACTTGATTACGTTAGAAATTTTTTAGATTTACTAGCTCACTAGTTCTCGAATTTCTGGATTTTCGACTAGTAACGTTTTTCTATTTTTTAGCATTGGTTAATAGAGGTCCTTTTGAGTAATTCCACTTGGAATGGGGACCTAAGAAATCCTATTTAAGAAAAAAAAATCCCATCCAATTTGGATTTGATTTTCTTGGTCATTCGATGAATTATAATTTTGTATAGTAAATCTGTAACACCCGTGTAGTAAATCAGGGGATCCTATAGGAAATCATTGTAGCATCCTGTAGGAAATCATGTAGCATCCTGTAGGAAATCTTTTTTTAAGCCTGAATGGAGAAAAATCATCATTGAAGTTGGGATTAGGCCTCTACTTTACCTCCATGCCATCAAGGCCATTTTAACCCTCTTGCTCCACACTTGTCTCCCCTGCCAAAGATCAAGGAAAGATTATCATTTGCATTTATAAAGCAAAAAGATTTAAAAAATGAGTTCTTTTATATTTACACATGCACACAATAGTTAGTACTCTCTAGATCAGATTTCATGCTCAATCAATTTAAATCATCACATGTGATAAATAGGGTTAAGATAGGTTTCTTTTACATTTAGTTCATGACATTTATGCAATTAGAATAGGTTTCTTTCCTTGTACTTTCTTTGTTGCAATAAGTTAAGGTTCCATTTCAAACATTTCATTTTCTGCAATTAGTTTTGGATGTCACTTTAGTACATGCACTCCATTACATCATGACAACAAAGGAAGGACACATTGTATGCTGCACATATAATGTCGATACCTCTTAAGTTTATACGAACCCCAGGTTGATAATTAAAATTGGTAGCCTTGGGAGTTGCAACATTCTTGTTGTAATATCGAGGCTTATCACACATAAAGAGGATCTATGCACTATAGGAACCCATGGGCCACATGCATTACTTCTTTGTAAATGTAACCATATTTCCAAATAGAGAAAGAGAGCGAAGCAACCTCACCTTCCAACTCGGTTTTCTCCCTAAAGGGTTTCGCAAAGAGCATATATTATGTCTTATGTGTGTATGTGTGAGCTTATTGTTTCGTTCTGTACTTTTCTGCACAATTTCCATTCACATGCATGCACTAATTATAGTTGAATCTACAGATCTGGAATTTTAATAAAAATTGTAATAGTGTAACAATTCAGTGTTTTAATATATTATTATTAGATTTGTTGTGATGAACTATCTAGTGGAATATTCATGATAGTTTCTGGATCATTCGGTATCAGAGAGGTTTCTTTGGGTATTTTAAAGAGATTACAGGGATCTAAATCAGTGGGCAAAAAAATCATAAAACCCTAATCATGGCTAATGAATCTGTAAATGAACCTCGTGATCATGTAGAGACGAGGTTTACGCGGATGGAACAACAAGTCATAGATATCAACTACAATGTAAACCTCCTCATGGTAGCCTTGAATAACAATATGGGTATATTTGGAGAAGATGCGAGTTCAAATGCAGAGGAAAAATTAGAATGGGGATTAGAAGATCGAGGAGAAATAAAGAACCTATTGAAGAAATAATATTGAAAAGATCAACACAGTTCAAGTGCCATGAACCAATCCCTGTTTAAGATGGAAGCACAAATTTGATATTGTAGCAACTGAAAGTTTATTTCAGCATCCATTAAATTGAGGAAGGGAAAAATATCTCATTCACGTTACTGAAATTAGAGGGCCATGCACTGACTTGGTGGGAGAACCACATGGAAACCATGAGGTTGGAGGGAGAACCTCCAATGGCTAAGTGGGAAGATTTCAAAAACATAATTAAGTCACGGTTTTATCCCATTGGGTACCTGTAGGACCAGTGCTTCTGGTAGCATTACTTCATGCAAAAGTTGGGCCAAAGCATGCAGGAGTACACCACAAAATTCAAAGAGATGGCTATAGTGTTGAGTATCTCTCCAAACAAAGAAGATGTACTCCTCAAGTATTTGGGGGGTCTACATTGCCATCTGCGTGAGCAAGTGATGTTGTTCAAGCCCAAATTGATGGATGAGGCTTGTACAGGCACAATACTTGGAGAAAAAAGCCTAAAAAGAGTGCAATCAAGTGGATTGAAGCAGAAGGAGAAATAGGAAGCTTCTAAGGAGGGGAAGAAGAAGTAAAAAGTGGAAAATATAAAAAGATGACAACCACAAAAAACTAGTGAAAAGATCCTAGCAACCACTGCAACATTGATGGCCATACAGAGGAGAAGTGCTCGAAGTTGCTTCTAGAGCTAAACACAAAGAACAAGATGAAATATAATAAGAAGAAGAATTTCATGGCCATGGATTCGACAACCAAGTTGAAAGCAACTCAGACATGGATGAGAAGATAGTATATATGTTAGTGCAGAAGGAGGTGAATTTGAGTAGCCTTCAACAACATGAAGAGAAAGAAATGACCAAACTCTTCCATATAAAGATACAGGTCAAGAAGACAAATATTGATGCTCTGTTTAACTCAAGATCGTAGGCGAATCTCATTGCAGCAGAGTAGGTTAAGAAATTGGAGCTAGAAGTTTGTGATCATCCAAACCCATATCCACTACAATGGGTAAATAAGGATGTAGAGCTGAAGGTAACTAAACATTGCAAAATTAGATTTGCTATTAGTGTTGATTTTATTGATGAAGTAGATCTAGATGTGGTTCCTCTTGATGTATGTGGAGTCATTTTTGGGAGTCCATATATGTACATGCATGATGCAATATTCATGAGGAGAGTCAACTAGTATCGACTCATCAAGCATGGTAAATTTTTCATCATCAACGTGAACAAAGGAAGGTAAAAGATTTCACTAGTAAGTGCCAACAACTCAAAGAAATTGATCGGTTCCAACAAGAAGTATGTTTTTTTGTTTTTAAGAGAATGTTAGTCTAAAGAGGAGTCAATAAGAGGAAATGAATCCCTCTAGGTGTGTACTAAGAAACATACACAATAATTGGAGGATTTTTTAAAGGCGTACATGGATGTGTTCCAAGAGCCTAAAGGATTACCACCTAAGAGAGAAGTGGAGCACAAGATGTAGCTATTGCCAGACTCCCCATTGCCAAATATGGGGCTATACAGGTAGTATGTTATATAAGCATGTGAAGTGAATAAACAGGTGCAACAACTGCTATAATAGGGTGTCATTTGACTGAGTACATCACCATGTGAGTCATGCATCATCATTGTGCCAAAGAAGGTGGGACTTGGAGGATGTGTATAGATTATAGGGCATTGAATAAAATCATTCTCAAGAAATGATACCCCCTACCCGTGATAGATGATATATTGGATCAGTTGTAGCTAGCAAAGTGCTTCACCAAGATGGACTTGAAGTCTAGATATCACATGTTCGATTCAAAGAAGAAGATACCTGGAAGACAACCTTAAAAACGAGGCACAATTGGTATGCGTGGTTAGTCATTCCATTTAGCCTATGTAATGCACCAAATAAATTTATGAGATTGATGAATGATGTATTATGCCCTTTTTATATATTCATTTTCTATTTCATATTTGGATGATATACTGGTATATAGTGCTACTTGGGAGGAGCAAATTTCACATTTGACACAAGTGTTGGAAACATTGAAGAAGCACCAACTGCTAGCAAATTTCAAGAAGTGTGATTTTGTGAAGTAGTCTTTAGTGTATCCGAGGTATGTGATTGGTCGAGGAGAGCTAAAGATAGATCCTTCCTAGATGGAGGCCATCATGAAATGGTCGATGCCTATTAATTTTTTTAATGTCAGGAGTTTCATTGGGGAAGCACAACACCAAAGGAAATTCATAGCCTCATTTTCAATGGTAGTAGCACCGTTCCATGCCATGAAAGAAGGTGGAAAGAGTTTCCTGTGGGGAAAAGGTCAATAAAGGGATTTCGAGGAGTTAAAGAAGAAGATTAGTCAAGCACCAGTTCGGGCATTAACAAAGTTTCATTGGCCCTTTGAAGTGGAGACAAACGTGAGTGGGTATGTTATGGGATTTTTCTTGATGTAGGGAGGAAGGCTTGTATGCTATCATTTTGAAGCATTTCATGGGGCAGTGCTTAATTACCCTCCCTATGATAAGGAGATCTACACCATGGTGCAATCTATGAAGAAGTGGAAGAATTATCTGATGGGAAATGAGACAATAATCTAGACAAATCACTAGCTCTTATAATACTTACAAGCCCAAAGTAAACTGCAAAAGAACATGCATTACAAGTGGATGGGTCTTTTAGAACAGTTTCATTTGGTGATCAAGTATATGAAGGGCAGCATAAAAAAATTAGCTGACATGCTTTCAAGGCCACCCACATCAAATATTATAACTTTGGGGACTCTTATACACATGGAGCCATTCACCCATGATGCATACAAAGAGGTATATTCATAGGATAGGGACCTCAAGGAGGTGTATCAACAATTGTAGAGTCAGATTCATGTGCATGATAGCAACAATTCCATTGACTACCATCTCCAATATGGGTTACTCTTCATGTTGGATAATCTATGTGTTTCTAAAGGTGAGTGATTATAGCTGATTAGAGAGGCTCACATCTCCAAGGTTGCAAGGAACTTTGTTGTAGGGAAGACCGTGGCTAACTTGTAGATGTATTTGTATTGGACCATGATGCAAGAGAAGGTAGCTAGGTTCATAAGAGGATGCATGCTTTGTTGTACCAACAAGCTTAGCAACAGGAAACAAGGTTGATATCATCCGTTACTTGTACCTACTCATCCTTGGGAAATCATTTCCATTGACTTTGTGGGTGGTTTATTGATAACCAAGAAGGGACAAGACTGCCTATTCATGGTAGTTGACAGGTTCAACAAGATGTGTGCTTAGATGCCCTATAAAAATACGATCAATAGACAAGAACTAGAAACAATTTTCTTTGGACATGTCCGGGTTCACTTTGAGATACCAAGGATCATCATTTTGATAGGGATACAGGATTTGTTAGTGCATTCTAGACTACATTGTAGGAGAATATGGACACAAAGTTGAAGAGATCTAAAACATTCCATCCACAGATAGATAGGAAGTATTAAGTACTCAAAAATACTTTGGTGCAACTTTTGAGGGGATACAACCAAAAGAAATTTGGTTTATATAGAACATTTTTACAATAGATTAGTCCACACTTCTACAAGAAAGCCCCCATTTGAGACTTGTTTTGGACATTTTCCACCTTTACCTTTGGATATTCTAGATGGGTAGCGAGGAGGAGTGATGAAGATCTTAAAGGAGATCCTTTGAGGGTTGAAAAAATTATAGAGAAGACTAGACAAACCCATCTACATGTACAAGACACACTACAAAAGTCACAAAAGAAGTATAAGGCTAGACAAGATCAATACAAAATAGAGAAATCATTCAATGTGGGAAATAGGGTATAACTACAATTTAATAAAGAAAGACTCTGGGGGTCTAGTAATAAAATCAAGGCTCTAAGGTATGGACCCTTGGATATACTATAAAACGTAGGTGATAATTCCTATTGACTCAATTTACCACCATATATGCACATTTACTCAGTGGTGAATGTGGATAATTTAGAACTCTATGAGCCTTCCATGCTAGATCAGGAAGAGGAACAAGTCCTACCTTTTGTGGTTGATTCAGCACCTAGAGTTGATAGAAGATACATTTTTGCATAAGAGGTCCATAACTACAAGCCAATGGTAGCATGACCTTTGGCAGATTGGGTTGAAGGGACAAATTCTAGGAAATGCTAAATGGTACACGAGAAAGAATGTGGAGAAAAATTTTCCTCACCTCATTGAGTATCAGCTTTTGGGGAACAAAAATTCTCCCAAAATGGGGAGGTGTAATCCAGATAGGATCATTATATTTTTTTTCATCCATCTTGATGCATTCAAAATGGAAAAAGTGGAGGAATCATCTCACGAGACCATTTTTACCAACGGGACCTAGTTTGGTGAAATGAGGTCTGAACCCTTCCAGGAGCATTTTGAGGCATCAAACGACATTTTTTTGGGATAAAACTTTGTCTCTTTAGAATTGCACCTTTTCACGTTGTTCTACACACAATGATCTTTCCAATGGTGCAAAAATCACATCAATCAAAGTCCGTATGCAAACGTTATGTCACTCATAAGTTGACCATCTTGTTTTCACACCTATAATTCAGATAGCCACGTGATTGTGATGTAAAAGACTCTAGAAGTGTCTATATTGTAACTCTAGTTAGATGTGATATAACCAAACTTCACCACTAGTAGTATATCAAGTTGTGTTATAACCGGACCACTAGGAGGAAGAGGCATTCCATTCTTTCAAGAGAATTTTGTTTCAAAATATGTTATGAAACCAGGTCACAAAAAGATAGAAAAAATAGATCAACGCATTAGAAATAATCCTCTTAGAGGGGGAAACCTCCTTTACATTACACAAATGAACAATTCTTGGATGATACAAATGACAAGGCCTCCTTTCTATATATAGGAGTCTAAGGGGTCATAATATAATCAGAGTCGAAATAATAATAATAATGTGAGGGCACAACAATAATAACAGTGGGCTTGTATGGGGTACACTAATAACAATATGGAGACTACCTGGGCACAACGATATAATAGGGGGGTTGCACTAATAACAATAGGGGTTAGACTAGTAGCATAGGGACCTAACATGCCCCTCTCCTTCAAAAAGTGTTGTCCTCAATGGTTGAGTAGTTCTAGAGGCTTATGTATAAAATTATCATCCATCCATATGGAATCTTCGGCAGGTAAGTTCTTCCACTTAATGAGATACTCTGAAATTGATATATTTTATAGCTATCAATTTCTCAGTTCTATGACTGCTTCAGGTTCCAATATGATTTTTCCTTCCTTGTCAAGTTCTGGAAATATTGTTTGAACTGAGCTCTTCTACAACTTTTGAATGAGTTCCCACCCTGCTTCGTCATTATTCAATTCTTCCCTTGCTTTGTTTATCGAATTTGATTGGATAATTACTCCAACCTCTAGCATTTCTCCAACCATACATTCAATTTCACTCCTTTGGGAATATGGATATCTGTAAGCCCTGATTTTTGGAGGAACACTTCCTAGAATCAAATGAATAGTATGATCATGATCACAAATAGGTGGGAGGCCTTTGGGAGTCTCAAATACCTTGGAATTATTGTCCAATACATTTTGGTGATTTGGATAAATAGATGATTTCAATGTGGGAACCTCTAGCGAACATAATTGTGCAATTACACCTCTTTGTTCTTTCTTTATAAGATTCGTCATTTTGTTAGAGATAATTATCTTTCTTGGTTTCCCTGTGATACCCCTTAATTCAAATTCCTTTCCTTCCGAATAAAATTTCATGAAAAATTCTTGAAAATTAAAAGCTATTGTACCCAAGGATTGTAGCCATTAGACTCTTAGTACAACATCAGCACCACCCATTGGAATGTTAAGCATTGGGCTATTCAATACAAATTCTCCCATGGATAACTTTATATTATGGAACTTTCCAGATAAATTTATGGTTGCTCCACTTGCAGACATCAGTTGACACTTTGGTGCTGGATATAGGAAGCATTTCAATTCCTTGGCTATCTTACAATTAATAGAATTATGGGTATTGCCCGAATCAATCGACACTATTACCTTTTTCTTCTTGACATGTCCTTCTATCTTGATAGTTTGAGGAGTGGTAACTCTGGCCAATGCATTACAAGATATGGTTGGATTCATTTCTTATTTCTCTAGCGTTTGTTCCTGGTGAATATCTTCTTCTTTTAATGTTTCTTGTTCCTTCTTTTCCTCCTCTTCACAATCTATGTAAATTAATTTATTCTTCGTACACTTATGACCTTTAGTGTATTTTCTATCAAAAATGTAACAAAGCCATTTTTCTCTTTTTGCTTCCAATTGTTGTGGTGTCAAACTTGTAGGTTGTGGAAAGCTAGGGGAAAAACACTTCCATATTTATAGTTTTGAGTGGTAGGCTTCCTTATTGCCATAATTTTACATTCCATTTTTCTTGCCAACCTGAATGCCTTCTCTAATGAATTAGGTTCCCAAAGGAAAACCTCATGTTGGATGTTATCCTTTAAAGTGCCTATGCTCCTCAGGAATATCTTTTACCCTTATATTCAATTTTTGGAAGTCCTCAATGTGCTCCATCATTGAACCCTTTTTTTTGAGGTTTATCAATTGGATATAAAACGTGTTTCTTTTTATATCCTCATAATGTGCTATCATTTCTTCTGTAAAAGTTTCCCAAGTGACAATTTGTTTACAAGAGCAAAGCCATTGATACCATACAAACGGATTTGGTTCCAAATATAAAGTTGCAATGCGTAGCTTTTGTGTGTTTTGCACATTATGGAGATCAAAATATTGCTCCATCTGTAGTATTCATGTTACGGGATCCTTGCCATCAAACTTCCTTATATTGATATTTGGAACATGGTGGCTCTTTGTTCCAACGTTAGAGTCTATGAAATCATGATTAAGATTTCGTTTATTCTCATCATGAGTTTCCTCTACTACCTTTTCACGATTAAGAAGCCTTTCTTGTAGTAACTTTGTCGAACCTTCCTTCAAACCTTCCATGTATTTCTTCGAATCTTCAATGTTTTCATTCTTCGAATCATGATTAACATTTCTTTTGTTCTCATTATGAGTTTCCTCTACTATTTTTTCACCATTAGGATGTCTTTCTTGTAGGAACTTTGTCAAACCTATCTTCAAATCTTCCATCTTAACATCCATGTCGTTCATCTTAGCTTCCATTCCATCCATCCTAGCTTCCAATCCATCCATATTAACTTGTATTCCATTCATATTAGATTCTACACCATTCATCTTAGCTTCTGTTACCTTTTGTGAGAGTGAAAATTGTTGCATTTGGTCTCGTAATTTTGATATATCATGTTGCATTTCTTCCTCTTCTTCATGAGTCATTGTAGAGCTTTCATGTTGCTTATTAGGTGTTTCCATTTTCTTTATTCGGGGCATCAATTAATGATAATTATGCTTCACTATGCCCTTTGAACTTCAACCTAATTTTTCAACCCAAACTTATGCAAAATTTTAAAAAGACAACACACTTTTTTTTCCTCTCTTTGTAGAAGCTCGATATTTAATCTACTATATCTTTGTAATTGCAGGTATCTAAGGTCCGAAATATATTTCTATGGTATCCCTCTAAGTCCTCATTCCAATGCCACTAGTCTAATCAACATTGGATTCTCCAAGAAAAATTTATGCCCAATCTCCTGCGATGACCTAATTATAGACTCATTCAATAGAGAGAAATTGTACGACATCCCACGTATCACTATTTCAAAATTTGTCTCTAAAACTAATACACAACATAACAGTCTCTCTTCTCTCTATTACTTTTTACGACATTTGAATCAGATGCTCTGTGAGAGAGTTATGATGATTTTCCCAATATCACCTATTTGGGATGTAATTCGGGGGCCTGCCGCAACCCTAAATGTCTTTGACCAAGATTCACCAGGATTTCTTCTTAAATGGGTTTTAATTTCATAATCTAAAACTTCGTAGAAAACAAATTATGGCAAAAATTCCATGATGACCTGTTTGAGATGGAATTCTAGAACTTGCGAAGACCCTAACTTCCTCATATCATATCTCCGAAAATATAGCAAGATAAGATCTGAAAGTAGGACCGAAGGTTTAGAATGATTTCGTCTCAAACGGGTTTTCGTTTTATCTTCTAACACGTCGCAGAAAAAAGTTATAGGGAACATTTCACGAAGACCTGTTTGGAGCAACGAAACCCTAGAATCTAAACCTCTGATAGCAAATGTTATGAATCCAGCTCAGAAAAGGATAGAAAAGATAAATCAATCGCTTAGAAATAAGCCTCTTCGAGGGGGAAACCTCCTTTACATTACACAAATGAACAATTCTTGGATGATACAAATGACAAGACCTCCTTTCTATATATAGGAGTCTAAGTGGTCATATTATAATCAGAGCCGACATAAAAATAATAATCTAAGGGCACAACAATAACAATAGTGGGCTTTTATGGTGCACAATAATAACAATATGGAGACTACATGGGCACAAAAATATAATAATGGGGTTGCACTACTAACAATAGGGGTTACACTAGTAGTATAGGGACCTAATAAAAGATAGCCAGGAGAGATAGGAGGTAGAGCACATAGAGAGGCTCTGTGCATTGTAGCAGCCCACGGGCCACAAGCATTACTTCATTGTACTTGTAGCCATATTTCTAGACATAGAAAGAGAGCAAAATAACCTCACCTTCTAGATGGGTTTTCTCCAAAAAGGGTTTTCCAAAGAGAATATATTGTGTCTTATGTTTGCGTTTGAGATTATTTTTCCGTTTTCTAATTTTATGCATAATTTCCATTCGCATGCATGCACTACTCACAATTGAATCTACAAATCTAGAATTTTAATAAAAACTATAATAGTGTAACAATTTAGCATTTTAATATATTTTTATCAAATATGTTGTGATGAATTATCTAGTGGAATATCCACAACAATTTACGAATCACTCTCTTAAGTCTATTTGATTTTATTTTCCACTTTTTGTCACTCCTATTTGTTTGCGTTTGCAGGATGAATCAGTAGCATTGACCTTAGATCCTAACCACACTTGGTTTTTGATCCCTTGGCCTCTTTTGTCTCTGGGTTAATTGTCTTTTCATAGTCTTATGTGATATATTTATAGCCTCTTGGATGGGAAATAATGTGGTTAGTTTAGATTTTTTCTTGTTATTCATTTTTTAGTCCAATTTACAGTTTCATGCTTTATTTTCATGCAACACATGACATTTGAAAACATACTCTAGTATTCCCATTGAAACACCGTTTTACCCACATATTTGTACACCTAAAGAAAATGTGCGATTGGTTTTTTTCGCCAAGCCAAGAATCTTAAACATTCACATTAATAACTTAACAAAACACATAGATTTAAGCCCACTTGGGCACTAGTGGCAAAATAATTTATTAGTTAAGGTAGGATTAGCGAGACAGACTTCTAATAACACCCATTAATAATTTACATTGAAACATAGAATTTGACCTATTAGGGAGCTTAAAATCCTCCAAATTCCAAAAACTAAAACAAGAGTCAAGTAGAAAATTATTTAAGAAGGGGTTAGGCTCAAGTCACAGTGAGCGGTTCTCCTTGAGGCCACCCAACTCATGGTAGGGAATCCCCTACCGAAAAATAACTATCAAGAAGCCCAATATTCACTAACCATTGTTAGACATAGGTAATTTAGTAACCATTCTTAGGATAAACACCCTATAGGTGGTGGTTGTGGGAAGCAACCATCCCTCTCCCTTACCTTCCCCTCGACTACTATGCTAGCAGGGATGAGATTCCACAAATCAAAAGTTGTTTGGAAGGCCATCAAAAACATAATACTGGTATTTGTTTAAGAAGTAGATAAACTTTAGGCTAGGTTTCATTTTTCTCTTTATAGGGCAATATTTCTTGAATTAGAGTAGCATTACGTTATAGTAAGATTTCACTTTCCACCACTGCACTAGGTGTTTTCTTGTTCTCTATTATTCTTTTTCTTCAATAGTTTCCTCTAGCCTTTAGTGTTTATCTTGTCCTGACATCATTTTTCCCCTAGGAATTTATCATGGAGACTTTCTGGTGTTCACCCTCAGTTTCCATTAGGACATCCATTAACAATTTCTTGACAATTCATCATCCCTCCATCTAGTCCACATATGGGCTCTAGTATTTGTGGTTCATCCATTCTGTCCTTTGATTCCAAGTCCTCTCAATCCCAATCCACTACCATTTTTGGTATCAACAATGGTAGTAATATGGTCCCAATGAAGACATGAAAAGTAGAGGAAATGTCGGTGGTAATGTTGGTAATACTCAAGGTCCCCTCTTGTAGGTAACATTGGAACTTCACAAGGAGTGGCCACTTCACAATCATTTCTCCCTTACATGGCCAATTTAAGTCTCCCATATTTCAACCAACTTATTAATGATATTCTTCTCCTTGATCCAGGCTGGCCACCTATGCCAACCAAATTCCCATAAGATATACCATACTTGAATGGAATTATAGAGAGGATCTCACCAACCATATTCGTTCATTTCATATGTGGTGTTCCTCTAATTATATCACAGAGGATTCCATTCATGTACACCTTTTTCAATGCACCATCAAGGAAGCTACTGTAAAATGGTATGTAGACCAACCATATGTATCCCATTTGACATTTATGACTCTCCACAATGCCTCTTTATCTTATCTCTAATTACCTCTCCATTATGACATCGATACTAAACTCTTGACTTCATTCCATCAAACTTCTAACACTCACCTTTCTCATCATGCACAAGAATGTTACATAATATGAAGAATATGTAAAGGTTTGAAATTCAACTACATATATATGGATTGGCTCTTGAGAATGATCCTTAATTGTATTGGTAAATATGTCACCTCACATTTCCCTCAAAGCAAGGAAGGAGATCTCCAAATATATTTGAAATTTGATTTGATCTATTCCCATTCAAGTTATGACTATATTGTCCTCCCTGACCTCCCCAAACCTGGTACTTATTCTGTACCGGGGGCATCTCATGCTATTGAAAGTGTCATTGGATATTTATCTTGCCATCAACCTTCCCCCTATCTACAAGTATATATGGGCTCTAGTCAACCTCAGTAAGTGCCCAATTCCACCTATGCCTACACCCCTCTTGATCCTTCACATTTTAAATCTTACCGAGGAATGAGTACATATTACGCATTTTCCCATCCACGTCACTCAATGCCAGGGCTATCTATTACTCAACTTAGTTATCAAAATGTTGGAGTTAATCCTTATTATCCATTTTCACCGCCTAGTGCTCTGATTTCAATGCCACCAATACCCCAACCTCCCATTCCTCAACCCCCTATGATGGAACAACCACCACTTCTAAAAATCTAGGTCTATGCTTAACAGAATTCCCCTAATCCCAAGAGGATTAATAATGAGAAAGGTAACCAAAACCAAAAGTCTTTGGGAAACCTAGGTAACCAAGGTCATCAAACTAATCCTAATGAAGGTGATTAGTTTAATACCATAACCTAGTAACAAGGAAGACAACCCAACAAGAACAAGTCCCTTCAAACAAATAAACCTTGTTCTTGTTGCATTCCATATGAACATTATACTCATGATTATCCCATTTTCCCTTAGATGCACAAATTATGGGAAGATCAAGAAGCTTCCTCTAGAGGGAAAAAACCTCTGACTCCATCTTCTCCTCCTTCCATGCAGCCGATGGTGCTTACCAACTCCTTCCCTCACCAAGGATATGTGGCCTCACAAATTGGTCAAAATATTCCACCTCTCCCCTCTCAATAGCTAGGGAATGGGTCCTATCAAATCCTCATGATGAACTCTGAAGATTTCATCCTTCAAACTTGATCATGCTAATACAACAAACCCCATGAAAAATTATGTGACCGATGAGAAACATCAAGTATCCACAAAGCCTCTTTCATCATCAAATGGTACCTTATAGATTGCTCCACCTAAGGCAAGGTTTCGTCGATGATTGCCAAAATTATGTTATGTCAAAATGCTTCCAATTGTTGAGATACCCACACCTTCAACATAATAGATGACTCAGAACAATCTCTTAATTCTATGTCAATGTTAGATGTTCTCTAGATGTGCCCATCTCAATAAAAATATATACTATCTGATTTACGTGTTGTGGACCCTTCACACGATCGCATGATCATTGTTTATGTTGACATTGTAGATCATCCCCATTTTCCTCCTTTTGTCACTTTCCAGATACCAACCTCCATTAAGAACATTATTGTTCAGTAGTGTATCATTGACAGAGGTGCATTCACATGTGTGCTCATTTATATTGTCTGAAACCGACTTGATTTCCCTAAAATTTCACCTCGATTATCACTCATCATGCATATGATGGTTTCCCCTCACAACCTCTTAGTCTATACCATAATTTTCCTATTGTGGTTGCTAGCAACGAGGTTATGATCGATTTTGAACTCATTGGTGCACCTCTCAATTATAACGTCTTTCTTGGTCATAGTTTCATGTATGCTATGAAAGTTTTTGTATCCTCTATCTTTCGTACCATGTTCTTCCATAAAAATGCGAAGATAGTCACCACTGATAAATTGGCTTTCTACGTGCTCAATCTCAAACATATCCTTAGAATGTCATTTCTTCAAGAGCTAGTAACAATTACGTGCCTTCTGTGAGTGAGATCAACCCAAGAGTTTATAAAGATTCCACCTTGCTTTGTGATTACTATGGCCCACCCCATATTCAGTATGAGGCTACCTAATCTAGTGTTTGCATGCTTCAAGCATCATGGGTTGTCAAAAAGTGGTCTGGTACGTCTTCATAGTAGCCAAACCCCCAATAAATTGTTTCTTATGACTCTCCTGGTGTCTCGGGAGGAGACCCTCTTGGTCACTATCCATTTGGTCAAATACATTTCTTATTCTCACCATCCAAAATATTTTACACCTGGTGATGGATATGCTGAGTCTCCCTAACATGACTTCAAGGATCCCAATTTGTTACATTGATTCTCTTGCAAACACCCCTCCTGACCAGCTTAAACATTACATGACTTTGACTTAAGTACAACTAGTTTCCACCAACCCTACCTCTTCTTTAGTTCCATGAAAACCACAAGAGGAAGCTCCTCCTGTTATGAAAACATCTAGTGAAGGGAGAGAAGCCCCCAAGTAGGGGGTTAAGGATAAGGAAATATAAGCGACAACCACTCCTAAAGTACCTAAGCCTACTCCTCCATGTGATTTATGTGAAGTTCATGGTCATGACACTATAATTTGCATGATACTACTTGTATCAAGAGCATGATCTCAGAAACCAAAACATAGCCAAACCCCAATATCCTCAGGGTGCAATTCACCTTACCTAAGTCTGCTAAGAAAAATATTTTTTTACGCACAAACCACCCATACACTTTGTGTGATACATGTGAACATTACTCTCATCATTGTTCTCATCACAACCGTTTTCACTATGCTTGCTCATTTATCCATGAAATGGGCATCATTCATAGTGAACCTCTTCAAATTGTACCTATGGGCCCTGGCACTAATTCCTCACCATGAAAGTAGGCCACTCAAGATTTCATACAAATTCTCTTCCTGTAACCATCAACGATATATCCTTCTTTAAACCGCTTAGGAGCTTCTTCATGTGTTTCTTTAGATTCATCCTCTAAAGATACTTCACTCTCAAACTTGGTGGAACTTGAATCCACTTTTCATCTATCTCCCCTTATAGACGATGCATATGTGAACCTTGTCTCCCATGGAGATGATCTAGCTACTTCATTATCCACTTCATCAAGTAACCTTTCTTCTTCTCATGCTCCCATCTTTCATTTTGAAGAGGATGTCATAGAAGCCATGATCATGCTTGATTACCCATGTGATTGTAGGTTTTAACCCTATACAAAAATTATTTGCATGAAAATTCTAAAAACAAAAAATAACCAATGGCGATAACATAAAACATAAAACAAATATAAACATATATTTCCCCCTCGATCCCAAAACCAAGACTACCATATTTATTTTTCAATATATTCCTTTCAATGTTACAATACATATATATACATGTCGAATCATTCATAAACCCCAATCCATTAACCCTGGATTAGAACATAGTTGTAGTTCCCTTGTGTATATATACAAAATACCATGGGCATAAAACTATCATGCCCAAATTCATGTGTGAAACCCATGGAAAAAACCATAGGTAGGTCCTCCTAACTAATATAAGGTCCAAAACAATTTCATGGGGTGCTACTCATATATGGGGGTAGTTCATCCTTGAAACCCCCTTTTGACCCCCTTGCTATGCTAGATGCAATGAATAGGAGGATTTGTCACCCCCCCTATGCATGCAACTAGTCATGGAAATAATATAACACACACACCACATTATCCCACCTTTTGTTTTATTTTCCACATAGGGGGTCACATGAGAGCTTAGTCATTGGTCCAACCCTACAACACCCATTTTTTCTTTACACCAAGAAAAATTCTCAGTGCTCACATACTTCATTAATGAATCTACATTATTCTTCAAAGTGTCCACCTTTACCAGCAACACATTTTTGTCTTCAAACATATCCCTCACAAAGTGATATTGAACATCAATGTACTTTTTCTTTGAATTATAAGTAGGGTTATTTGCCAAGAAAATTGCACTTTGGCTGTCTCAAGTCTATCATTATAGATCATTGTACTAACCCCATCTTTAAACACAATCTATGTAACCAAACTGCTTCCTTGTTGGCATGAGTGGCGACCATGTATTCTGCCTCTATGGTTGAAAGTGCCCCTATAGACTGTCTCTTTCTCATCCAAATGGCTGCACCTCCTAATAGGTTAAACACACACCCACTTGTAGATCTTCTCTGATCCATATCTCTAGCCTATTCTACTTCAACAAAGCCACGGATTTCTAAAACTCCATCCAATCCTAGTCTATGTTGGTAGAACAGACCATAATCACTAGTGCCATGCAAATAATTGAACACCCACTTCAATGTTGTCCAATTATCCTTCGGTGTTTTTGACATAAACATTCTCAATACTCCCACTGTATATACAATGTATGTTCTGGTACAGGCCATTGCATACATCAAGCTACTGATTGGAATTGTGTATGGAACACAGGTCATATCCTCTTCCTCTTCTTGTGTATTGGGACATTTTTCAACAGATAACTTTTCACCTACATGAATAGGAACGTTCGCCATTTACTATCCTACATATTAAACCTCTGCAGTATTGTCTCCACATACTTCTTCTGGTTTAACCAAAGCTACCTATTTGCCCAATCTCATTTAATTTCCATGTCCAAAATAGAGTTTGTAGCACCAAGATACTTCATGTCGAATTTGGAGGACAATTGGGTCTTCAAATAGGGATAATTTCTTTGTCATTTCAAATGAGCAACATATCATCCACATACAAGAACAGATAAATAACATGGTCACTAATTACTTTAAAATACACACAATGATCTGCTTTGCTTCTAGTGAAGCGAAGTCCCCGTATAAATCTATCAAATTTATTATACCACATCCTTGGCGACTACTTTAACCCATACGAAGACTTTTTTAACCTACATACCAGTTCTTTCTTTCCCTTCACCACAAATATTTTAGTTTGCTTCATGTAGATCTCTTCTTCCAAGTCCCCAAGAAGAAATGTTGTCTTGACATCCATCTATTCTACCTTAAAATCAAAAGAAGCAACAAAAAATAAAAGATATATAATAGAATATACCTTGACAAGAGGAGAAAAAATATCACCAAAATAAATTCCCGACACTTGGGAATAACCTTTTTCTACCAATCGATCTTTGTATTTCTCTACCTTGCCTTTTACATCCATCTTCTTCTTAGACACCCATTTTCTTCCAATGGGTTTCCCTTTATCCAACAACTCCACTAGATCCCAAGCCTAATTTTTGTCCAAGGATGGTGTTTCATCAACCATGGCCTCTTTCCAGAGTTTTCCATCCTCTAAATTTACTGCCTCCCTAACAATTCAGGGATCATCATCAGTAATAGATGAAGGAAAATTTGAACATAAAGAAAATGGACTATACTTTTTTGGCTACCTTCTTTCTCGACCTCATCTTCTCAAAGCTAGAGTTTGTGGCTCTTCGTCTTCTTAATCATGTTCTGCTATATATTCTAATTATTCCTTAGCTCAAACTCTCTCTTCACATGTTCCTTTGGTAGGACTTCATGTTTAATAAAATTTTCACCTCTCTAAACACCACATCTAGGTTGTACCCATCCTTCCTTATTTTTGGGTTTGAAAGCTTATAACTTTTTAAACCAACCTTATACCCAATAAAGATGCACCTTTCAGATTTACTATCCAACTTGGTTCTTCTCTCCTTTGGAACATGTACATATGCATCATAGGCAAATACCCTCATATGTGAAACAGAGGGATTATTACCAGTCACACCTCATTTGGAGACTTGTCCTCCAACACTGATAAAGGTTATCTATTAACTAGGTGTTGAAGCCCTGAAAATTGGGTCGAAAACAAGGGGGATACCCGCCCGGTCCGGACCTTGGTTGGAAGCTCCTTATCTGTTTGATATAGCGGGTCCAACTGGGGATAATGGGACCCGTTTCCCAATATAAGGGTGTGTGTGTGTACAAAATCGGATGTTGTTGATCTAAAAGTTCCTATCTAAACTACTTTAATGTAATATAATGAAAACAACACATCTAATCTATGCTAACCCAAGATGTAATTATTCTATTATGCGATCTAAAGAGATTTCAAATGATAACTGGTAATAAAGATCATTCATCGATTATAAGAATGTAAATCAATTTAAGATGAACCACTTTGCATAAAAAGTTAGGCAAAACAGTTGTGAATAGCATATCACATAATAAGTTATTCACACATTAAACATAAATAAATGGCTCCACCGTACAAAAGTTTCAAATGGTAACACAAACATTCATGTAATAACATATAAACAACTAAAAACTGTATACTGCTTTAAGAATATAAGCAGAAATGGTCAAGAGATAAAAGTACCATTTATGATTGGTCCTACTCATAAGCTTCAAGCAACAATGATTTATCTCTCCTTGTTCTAATATCTACTAAGAGTACAGAAGTGCAACATCAGTAGCAGATACCAAATGCAAACATCAATAAATCTTGATCCGTTCATTCATCAAAACCTCTTGTGAGGGTGCAAAAGTGCATGTTCTGAGGACAAGTTTTTGACAAATTTCTGGACCCTTCTCTAAATGCATGAGAAGGGTTTAAATACTACTAACTAAATCTAGTAATAGTTTATTTACAAAAAATCAGGATGCGGTTTTCGAATGACTGCCCTTTTTCTAATCTAGTTTTCAAGCAAAAATAAGATTCCAAACTAAATTATTTTTGTATCTGGTCTTTAAAGCTGCATGTATTAAACATTTGTTTAAGGAGACTCGGTTGGCTAACTTCTACTTTGAGCTGAGCTGAGAAAACGGAATCGATGAGTGCTGGCACCACCTTTTCAGCCGCATTTATGATACATTTCACGGTCATCCACTGACTATGCGGTTTTACCAAATATGTCCAGTAACATTCCCAATTTAATCTTTTTAGTAGTTGGATTTCCTTTTCCTTTTCTTGTGCTTTCTGCTTCCAACCCTCCTCTAATTCTGGTTTTTTTGGTAAATATCCCGGAGTAGTTTCAGCCATTAAATTTGCTCTGTGCAAATTCTCATTTATACAGTCAATGAGAATACTTGCTGTCGTAGCTGCTGTTTCTACCACTTTTTCTGCTTCTTTGATTTGATCATCCCACTTACTAAAGAGAAACTCTTTATGATTCTCATTTATCCTGGGTGCGCCTGCCTCTTTTCCTTCATCTTCATCCTGCCAAGTCAGATAATGAGTCACCTGTTTGTCAACCAGATCATAGTCATTTCGTAATTCGACCACTTGATTAGTGATCTTATCACTCATTTCGCAATAGTAACTCCATTGTGATATCTTTTGTCCCAACACTTCTTGTTGCTGTAGTAGTTTTTCTTTCAAGGCAATAGATTCTGAAATAAACTCTGTAAGCTTAGGCTCATCTTTAAGCATCTCTTGTAAATTTTGCAATTGTTTTCCTTTCTCGTCCAGACTTCTTTGATAACCTATTTGCATTTGCTGGAAATCTTCCTGCAATTTTTCAAGCTATTTGTGTGCCTCAATATTAGTATTGGCTTGTTGCAATTGTTGTTGTAGTAACTGTATTTGATCTTCTTGTTATTTTAACAATTGTTGTACTTCTAATGCTTTGTCAATAGTCGCAGAAGCATATGCTCCTGCGATCTGAGACAGTTTAGTGAGATTTTCAGTTGGATTACTGTTGGGGTCTTTCCATAAGACGTCCAATTGCTCAATGTTTTGATGCAGTGTATTTTCTAATTTCCTTTTCTTTCTATGTCTTCTTACTACTGCTTTATGTTGAGGACTATGAAAGCTGTCCAGAGGAGGAATTTCTTCTATATTAAGTACAAGCTCAGAAGATGGAGTGATAGGAGCATGTTCTTTTTCTGAGATATTGCTGACTATGGTTGGGATTACTCCTTCTAAAATCTGAGTATTGCTCGTAGGTGTTTTTGGGATTTGTCCTTCAAGATTGATCAGTTCAATGAAGGTTTCCCATTCCTTATCCAGCTCAGTTATGACAGGTGGTGATTTGATGATGAGAGAGGGAGGATCTTTTTGTGGGCAGGTAATAACTTGCTTGGTTGTGGAATTTCCATTGACTGAGCCGTGTCCTTAGCTGCCTCTTCGCTCTTATTTTGGTTGTTCCCAGATCTTTTAGAATGTTCAGATACTTCTTGCACAGATTTAGATTTAGATCTAGAACTACTTGAATTTCCATTGAGGCTAATTCTTGGAGTTGGTTCTCTAGCAAGTAATCATAGCTTTTCTAAAGAATAGTGGCCAATCTTTTTTCCCTGTATACCATGAAATTTTGAAAGTCTTCTGGAGATATTGCGATTGGGCTTCCCGCAAAATTTCTTGAAGCGAGCCTTTATTTTGAAATAAGTCATCAAATAAATCCTTTTTTCCAAAGAACACTTTCACCTTGACTGTAGTTGTGAAATTCCGAGCAATTTCATTCAGGTCAAATGGTCTTGCCGGGATTTTAAATAACTGCAGACATGTTATATTCTGTATTTATGTAAACGCATGAACTACATCGAACAACGAAAAGGCCCCATAAACCACAGGAAACTATGGCCATATAGCCTTCTTCTTATCCTTTAAATCCTTTGTTAGGCCGCCTTCTAAACATGTTTGATATGCAATTTCTCGAGCCAGAAGTTTATCAGGGATATACAAAGGTAGAACATGGGGGGGGGAAAGTGCTTCCAAATACTCTTACATAGGTGAATAATTCTTCCTCGAACCATCTTGTGATGGGGATGATATCTATCTGTGCCTCAGGTGAGCACCTCGGGGGGTGTTTATCATATAACATTCTATACAAGGGTAGGATAAGCCCGTGAAAAATTTGGTAGAAATGTGGAATGAAGTGGGAGTCCCATAATATCTTATGATAGACATGGATGGGTAATGGGTCTTGAGTTGTCCATTTCCAACCCATAACAGGAAATTTAGACACATAACAAATCGAATCCATAACATATGCAGATAGGTAAAAAGGAGGGTAGATCCTTTGAGACACGGATCTTTTAGACCGGTAATTGAGAATAGTCGTGACTGGGTTATCAGAAAATACCTTGGCCCAATCTATAATTATGGCATTTGTGGCAGCATCTATTAATGGTAACCATTCAGATGAAAACTTATTGATGTCTGGCTTTCCAGATAATCTACAGAGCATGGCCACAGCAAACCAATATGGGGAGGTGAGGGAACGAGTGTTGTACATACCATTTTTGTCTTTCTTGAGTGGTTCATCTTTTCTGGACCAGTCCTTGGTGGTCTCTAATAGGTTTGGGTTCTCTGCCACGAATTTTTCAATGAATTGCGTATTGTAAGTTGCCTGCGGCTCAGTAAGATGATACATGAGCTTTAAATCTTGTGCAGCGAATGATCCGATGAGCCCTTGTCCTTGAATCTTGAACTATCTGTTTTTTATTTCCGCATTATCAAGTATCCACTTGATCATGTCCATATATGGGAGAATTTTGGGCCTTGCTGCTATTCTATGTAGGAATGAGCATGCTAATTCTTCTAGGGATGCTTCGGAAGAACCCTGTGAGTCTGAGCCAGCAGTAACCTTCATTATTCTGGGTTTTCTTCTTCAAGCAGTCTGTACATGCCTTCCCATGTTGATATCCCTGTGTCTCTGTTACAAGCTGTGTCTGTATATAAAGGTGCCATTCCCTTCACCTCGGAGCTCTGAGCTTTATTTTTCTTTGCCATTTCTTCCTGTGTATTGCCTTGTATAGTCCTCCGTTCTCTGTTCCTGCGGCTCACAAGTGAAATGGAAATGACTGATCAAGAAAGGTGATGGGAGAGTTTTAAATGCGGAAGATACATCAAATATGTCACCTTATGTGAAGTAATTCTTTGAAAAGCACGCGTCCATATTTCATTAATAACTGACAACTAATCCCTTTATTAACATTTAAAGTGCATGATCTTGAGTCAGATTATGGTAAGTGGCTTTTCTTGAATAGCATGCCTGAAAGATTCGCAATGGAGTGATTTTGTGATTTGCTTCGCAACTTCGCAGATCGCGACATCGCATTATCGCACTATCACAAAGATAACATCACAGAGCTAGTTTGGCTTAATATCGCAACCATATTTTAATCGCGATATCGCATCATCGCAGATCGCAGAAGTTTTACGTTTGCCAAATTTCGGTAGCCCATTTCCTGCAATATGTGGTCTCGCGATCGGTGTTATCGCAAATCAGTAAATTTTGAAGTTTTTCTTATTAGTTTTTTTTCTATTGCGATGCGATAGCCAAATGATGGTACTTTACTATCATTTTATGATGCGGCTTTTTTTTTAAGACTTTTTTTTATTATAAACTTAGGTTTTAAAGTATTCAAAATATCTTCCTAAGCTTACGATGGTAACCTTATTTTGAAGAAACGAAACTCTTGCTTTTCCAAAAATTTAACTAAGGGTCCCCATTCATTTAGTATTCTCGATAACACTTAAATGAAAATGGGGGGGGGGGTTGTTGCTGGCCACAACAATTGGCGATTCACTTGGGAGAACTAGTTATCTCTGCTTTTCTTTTGAACTTTTCAAACTTCCAAAACAGAAAGTTTTTTAGAAATTTTAATCTTTATTATTGAAAGATAAAGCACATTATGCTCTAAACTGTCAATGATATTTTGTTTCAACTTCTTTCTATTTTAATTATTTTCTTCCTCAGCTTGTCCTTGCATTTACATCAGCCATTACTTGGTCTTGTAAAGATAAAATAAAGTTTTCCCTATGAACCAGTTTTAAATATGTTCATTTGTCATAGGTAGAGCCTCTACTGCCAGCAGACGTCCATAGCCTCGACAGGGTTACCTGTTACCCAGCAATGATCCTTTATCCTGCTTAAGATGATCTACAACTTTCAAAGAAAAACTCATATTGACACTTATTGCTTTGATTTTCTTTTTATTCTTAAAGAACAATGTCTTGGTTTGGTAGACAAATTATGACACAATCATTCACTTGATTTACACTTTTGCTGAACAAGCTGGCTCGTGATGAGACCCCTTCTCTTTTGACTTCAACAATCTTGAGTCATTGCCCTGATTTGGTGGGTAGTATTGGCAAAGTTAGCAAGTTATAATATCTGTGATCATGATAAGCCAGCTTGTGATGAGACCTCTTATTCTTTAAGATAAAGTGTATTCATGGATTGTTCCTCTGAATGCTGCGATTTTCTCTAGCAGGGAGGAAGTCATTTTTTTCCTTAAGAAAGTTCTGGACGACAATATTAGAGTTTTTTGGAAACGGTTGTTCTACAGAGAATCTTCATTTTGTTATTGATACCTTTCATTGTGCTGATATAAAACAATTTCTTCACTAAAGATTCCTTTCATCAAATTTTTGAAGTTGAAACTAGTATCGTATCTGGGTTAAAGTTTTTAACTACATCTAATAATAATAAAGATCAAGTTTCCAAAATATTTGCTATTTATACAAGCAAAAGTTCAAAATCTGAAAGAGAAATGGTGTCTTTAGTAAATGTCAAATACTGTTAACCACAGCAGATTTTATTAGGGGGAAAAATATTTAAAGAAATTAGAGGTAACTATTCCCTTGGATTATGTACATAATAGGGAAAATTCCTTCTTTTATTTTGCCTATAAAATTTTAAAAATTAAATTATCCGCCTAATAACCTAGCTAAATTACTCCTACTCCTATTTTAACTATATACATAAAAATTGACTAGGTAAAATGATATTTCTAGTGAAACCATCTTTTCATTTTTATTCCTACACATATGTACCTTTTAAACATCAGTGTTAAGAATAAAACTTTTCTTGGACTGTCAACATTGAATGTGGAATTAGAAAGTGTAACTTCAGTCAGAATTCTGCCTGAAATTTCTTCTTTATGAAATCTTCTTTCCAATTGGATACCTATTGGATCATAAAAATCAGGATGAATTTCTGTTATGGATTGGTGATCGTTCAATAGGAAAGATGACAGGATAGTTTGCGAATATGAGCTTTTAATTTTATTGGCCTGAAATCTATTATGCGTTAAAGTCAAGCTTTTCGCAATTTCTCGTAAAAAGAAAGTTTCCACATATAAATCACTAAAAAAAACAATGAATAATAGATGGAATTTTCCCAAGAGAGAATTATCAATTATCGTGAATTGCTGGCAAGTTTCCAAAAATACTTTCTCTCGTTGATGATGTTTTGGATGACATAGAAGTTTTTTAAGGAAGGCTGATATTGATTGATCTTGGAATTGAAAAAGTTCTATATTTCCATGACACAATTCAATTTTCCAAAATGGTAATGCATATCTCAAATGTTCTTTGATAAGGTGCTCAATATACCATAGCAATCTATCAAAAGTCTAAAAATTTAAAACACAATCCGATTTTATACAAAATGAATGAAGGCGAGAAAGAATGTAATGATTATCTGTACAACTAATGTTATAACACAACTAGGATTGATTTGAAATATCTTCTTTTTCACAAGAACTGGCCAGAATTATGGGATCTGAGTAATTTCAAATTTCATCTTGTGAATCAGAAAACAAATTATGATTGGGAACAGGCATGGTGGTTTGCTCACGATATGAATCATAGATCAGGATATTGTCTTGGATAGTAAAATCATGCAAATGATCCTCCACTCTGAAATGAGGATTGGCTGGTATAATTCTTGAATTAGAATATCTCTCATTATTTGAGCTCTGTTGAGTTACTTGAGATAAATCAACATTATCATCGGCTAAGTAACTATCATAAATGACTGCACAGGATTCCCTAGATTTCTCTTTTTGATCCAGTATATTCAAAAAGGGAAGGTCAAGTCGTTCATGTTTGTAAATGGAAAAAGGGGGTTCTATAGATGTCTCTTTACCTTGAAATCCTAATGGTGATTCATTTGGGTAATCCTCTATACTTTTTGGATATCATTAATACTGAGGGGAAGAAAATTATCATCACTAAAAACATCAAGATAAAGAGAAAAATGTGACTCTGAAACAATGTATTTGAAAATATCATCGTGAAAAAATTCTTGTTCATCACATTCATTGTAGACATTAGGCTTTAGATCATACCTTTGTGTGTTCGTATTTTCCGAAAGAGAATTAGTTTGTTGTTCTAACCTTGACATCTGCATTTGTCGACTTGCGATGATATTATCTAACCTTGTCTCCAAGTTGCTTTCTGGTTCCAAGGCAGGCTTTCTTTCAACATTCTCACTTGTGTCCTCTTGTATTAGAGCAAGCATGTCTGCTAATCTTTGGGAAGTTTATTCATCATGAGTGATTCGCATATTAAAATTGGAATTTTCATTCATATTAGAAGAAAATGGAACAAGACTTGGACTAATTTATGCTGGATCGGGCATAGGAGGTAGGGAATAGTTATGCTCAACACAATCTGAAGATTCTTCATTCATGAGTTCGTTCTCAATATCATATTTTAGACAATTAAGATGAAATCGTATATTAAAATCCCCAACAGATTCATCTTCTTTTCGTAGATATTCAATTTCGTCATATACCTGATCATAATCATAGCAATAAAATTTACAAACAAAAACCTTGACAAATTGGTTCTAGCTATGAATTGAGGCAATTGGGAGGGTTCTACACCAGTTTCTTGCTTCCACTGTGAATGTGAGAGTAAAATTTTTGCATAAAATGCCTTCGTCAATTCCTTGGATGTTTGAACTTAAAACATTTTGAATAAACCAAAGGGCATGATTAAAAGCAGAAGAATTACTCTTACCATTGAATTTTACCTTAGACAAGAGTCTTACCACTTCAGGTGGGGTGTTGGAAGAGGCGAAAACATGGATACAACTCGAAATGGGAAGTTTGAGAGAAGCCATCCTAATTCAAATATCACAATTGCCCACAAATCCAACAGACAACATGTTCAGGCCCTCCTTCTAGCCCCAAATATATTGAAGCCCCGAAAATCAGGTCAACAACAAGGGGGATACCCGCCCAGTCCAGACCTTTGTTTGCAGCTCCTTATCCGTTTGATATAGTGGGTCCAACTGGGTATAATGGGACCAGTTTCCCAATATAAGGGTGTGTGTGTGTACAAAATCGGATGTTGCTGATCTAAAAGTTCCTATCTAAACTACTTTAATCTAACTCTATGCTATTGTAATCTAATGAAAACAGCACATCTAATCTATGCTAACCTGGGATGTAATTCTTCTATTATGTGATCTAAAGAGATTTCAAATAATAAATGGTAATAAAGATCATTCAGCGATTATAAGAATGTAAATCAATTTAAGATGAACCACTTTGCATAAAAATTTAGGCAAAACAGTTGTGAACAACATATCGCATAATAAGTTATTCACACATTAAACATAAATAAATGGCTCCACCATACAAAAGTGACAAATGGTAACACAAACATTTATGTAATAACATATAAACAACTAAAAACTGTATATTGCTTTAAGAATATAAGCAGAAATGGTCAAGAGATAAAAGTACCATTTATGACTGGTCCTACTCACAAGCTTCAAGCAACAATGATTTATCTCTCCTTGTTCTAATATCTACTAAGAGTACAGAAGTGCAATGTCAGTAGTAGATACCAAATGCAAACATCAATAAATCTTGATCCGTTCATTCATCAAAACCTCCTCTGAGGGTGCAAAAGTGCATGTTCTGAGGACAAGCTTTTGACAAATTTCTGAACCCTTCTCTAAATGCATGAGAAGGGTTTAAATACTACTAACTAAATCTAATAATAGTTTATTTACAAAAATCAGGATGCATTTTTCAAATGACCGCCCTTTTTCTAATCTAATTTTCAAGCAAAAATAAGTTTCGAAACTAAAATATTTCTGTATTTGGTCCTTAAAGCTACATGTATTCAACATTTGTTTAAGGAGACTTGGTTGGCTAACTTCTGCTTTGAGCTGGGCTGAGAAAACGGAATCGATGAGTGCTGGCACCACCTTTTCAGCCGGATTTATGATACATTTCACGGTCATCCACTGACTATGCGGTTTTACCAAATATGTCCAGTAACATTCCTAATTTAATATTTTTAGTAGTTGGATTTCCTTTTCCTTTTCTTGTGCTTTCTGCTTCCAACCCTCCTCTAATTTTGGTTTGTTTGGTAAATATCTTGGAGTAGTTTTAGCCATTAAATTTTCTCTGTGCAAATTTTCATTTATACAGTCAATGAGAATACTTGCTGTCGTAGTTGTTGTTTCTGTCGCTTTTTATGCTTCTTTGATTTGATCATCCCACTTACTAAAGAGCAACTCTTTATGATTCTCATTTATCCTGGGTGCGCCTGCCTCTTTTCCTTCATCTTCATCCTGCCAAGTCAGATAATGAGTCACCTGTTTGTCAACCAGATCATAGTCGTTTCGTAATTCGACCACTTGATTAGTGATCTTATCACTCATTTCGCAATAGTAACTCTATTGTGATAACTTTTGTCCCAACACTTCTTGTTTCTGTAGTAGTTTTTCTTTCAAGGCAATAGATTCTGAAATAAACTCTGTAAGCTTAGGCTCATCTTTATGCATCTCTTGTAAATTTTGCAATTGATTTCCTTTGTCGTCCAGACTTCTTTGATAACCTATTTGCATTTGCTGGAAATCTTCCAGCAACTTTTCAAGCTGTTTGTGTGCCTCTTTATTAGTATTGGCTTGTTGCAATTGTTGTTGCAGTAACTGTATTTGATCTTCTTGTTCTTTTAACAATTGTTGTACTTTTGATGCTTTGTCAATAGTCGCAGAAGCATATGCTCCTGCGATCTGAGATAGTTTAGTGAGATTTTCAGTTGGATTACTGTTGGGGTCTTTCCATAAGACGTCCAATTGCTCAGTGTTTTGATGCAGTGTATTTTCTAATTTCCTTTTCTTTCTCTGTCTTCTTACTACTGCTTTATGTTGAGGACTATAAAAGATGTCCAGAGGAGGAATTTCTTCTATATTAAGTACAAGCTCAGAAGATGGAGTGATAGGAGCATGTTCTTTTTCTGAGATATTGCTGACTATGGTTGGGATTACTCCTTCTGCAATCTGAGTATTGCTCGTAGGTGTTTTTGGGATTTTTCCTCCAAGATTGATCAGTTCATTGAAGGTTTCCCATTCCTTATCTAGCTCGGTTATGACAGGTGGTGATTTGATGATGAGAGAGGGAGGATCTTTTTGCGGGCAGGTAATAACTTGCTGTTGTGGAATTTCCATTGACTGAGCCGTGTCCTTAGCTACCTCTTCGCTCTTATTTCGGTCTTTCCCAGATCTTTTATAATTTTCAGAGACTTCTTGCGTAGATTTAGATTTAGATCTGGAACTGCTTGAATTTCCACTGAGACTAATGCTTGGAGTTGGTTCTCTAGCAGGTAATCATAGCTTTTCTAAAGGAATAGTGGCCAATCTTTTTTCCCTGTATACCACGAAATTTTGAAAGTCTTCTGGAGATAATTGCAATTGGGCTTCCCGTAAAATTTCTTGAAGTGAGCCTTTATTTTGCAATAAGTCATCAAATAAATCCTTTTTTCCAAACAACACTTTCACCTTGACTGTAGTTGTGAAATTCTGAGCAATTTCATTTAGGTCAAATGGTCTTGCCGGGATTTTAAATAACTGCAGATATGTTATATTCTATATTTTTGTAAACGCATGACCTACATCGAACAACGAAAAGGCCCCACAAACCACAGGAAATAGTGGCCATATGCCTTTTTCTTATCCTTTAAATCCTTTGTTAGGTCACCTTCTGAACAGGTTTGATATGCAATTTCTCGAACCAGAAGTTTATCAGGGATATACAAAGGTAGAACATGGGGGGGGACAGTGCTTCCAAATACTCTAACATAGGTGAATAATTCTTCCCCGAACCATCTTGCGATGGGGATGATATCTATCTGTGCCTCAGGTGAGCACCTCGGGGGGTCTTTATCATATAACATTCTATACAAGGGTAGGATAAGCCCGTGAGAAATTTGGTAGAAATGTGGAATGAACTGGGAGTCCCATAATATCTTATGATAGACATGGATGGGTAATGGGTCTTGAGTTGTCCATTTCCAACCCATAATAGGAAATTTAGACACATAACAAATCGAATCCATAACATATGCGGATAGGTAAAAAGGAGGATAGATCCTTTGAGACACGGATCTTTTAGAACGGTAATTGAGAATAGTCATGACTAGGTTATCAGAAAAGACCTTGGCCCAATCTATAATTATGGAATTTGTGGCAACATCTATTAATGGTAACCATTCAGATGAAAACTTATTGATATTTGGCTTTCCAAATAATCTACAGAGCGTGGCCGCAGCAAAACAATATGGGGAGGGGAGGGAATGAGTGTTGTACATACCATTTTTGCCTTTCTTGAGTGGTTCATCTTTTCTGGACCAATCCTTGGTGGTCTCTGATAGGTTCGGGTTCTCTTCCATGAATTTTTCAATGAATTGGATATTGTAAGTTGCCTGCGGCTCAGGAAGATGATACATGAGCTTTAAATCTTGTGCAGTGAATGATCCGATGAGCCCTTGTCCTTGAATCTTGAACTGTCTATTTTTCATTTCCGCACTATCAAGTATCCACTTGATCATGTCTGTATATGGGAGAATTTTGGGCCTTGCTGCTATTCCATGTAGGAATGAGCATGCTAATTCTTCTAGGGATGCTTCGGAAGAACCCTGTGAGTCTGAGCCAGCGGTAACCTTCATTATTCTGGGGTTTTCTTCTTCAAGCAGTCTGTAGATGCCTTCCCATGTTGATATCCCTGTGTCTCTGTTACAAGCTGTGTATGTATATAAAGGTGCCATTCCCTTCACCTCGGAGCTCTGAGCTTTATTTTTCTTTCCCATTTCTTCCTGCGTATTGCCTTGTATAGTCCTCCATTCTCTGTTCCTGTGGCTCACAAGTGAAATGGAAATGACTGATCAAGAAAGGTGATGGGAGAGTTTTAAATGCGGAAGATACATCAAATATGTCACCTTATGTGAAGTAATCCTTTGAAAAGCACGCGTCCATATTTCATTAATAAATGACAACTAATCCATTTATTAACATTTAAAGCGCATGATCTTGAGTCAGATTATGGTAAGTGGATTTTCTTGAATAGCGTGCCCGAAAGATTCACGATGGAGTGATTTTGCGATTTGCGTCGCAACTTCGCAGATCACGACATCGCATTATCGCACTATCGCAAATATAACGTCGCAGAGATGGTTTGGCTTAATATCACAACCATGTTTTTATCGTGATATCGCATCATCGCAGATTGCAAAAGTTTTACGTTTGCCAAATTTCATTAGCCAATTTCCTGCGATATGCGATCTCGCAATCGGTGTTATCGCAAATCGGTAAATTTTGAAGTTTTTCTTATTAGTTTTTTTTCTATTGCGATGCGATAGCCAAATGATGGTACTTTACTATCATTTTATGATGCGGATTTTTTTTTAAAGACTTTTAAAAACTTAGGTTTTAAAGTATTCAAAAGATCTTCCTAAGCTTACGATGGTAACCTTATTTTGAAGAAAGGAAACTCTTGCTTTTCCAAAAATTTAACTAAGGCTCCTCATTCATTTAGTATTCTGGATAACACTTTAACGAAGAAGGGGGAGGGGGGTTGTTGCTGGCCACAACACTAGGTAACATGGAGTCTCTACTGCCTCTGCCCAAAATTCTTGTCTTAACCTGGCACCACTGAGCATCCTGCATTCCTTTTCCATCAATGCCCTATTCATTATTTCTGCACCTCCATTTTTTTGAGGTGTGTATGGAGTAGTCTTCTATCATGCTATACCATTCTTCTCATAGAACTCTTCAAATTCTTTCTTACACAACTCTCCACAATTATCTGTCCTCAAAACTTTTATCTTCTTCTCTGTCTAGTTTTCCACCAGAGGCTTAAATTATTTAAACCTGTCAAAGACTTCAGATTTCTTCCTAAGGAAATATATCTACGTATTCCTTGAGAAGTCATCTATTAATGATACATAATACACAAACTTACCCAATGATGGAATTTACATAGGTCCAAACACATCACCGTACACAAGTATTAATATCCCTTTTGTCCTCTTAGCACTAGAGTGGAAACTCACCCGATTCTGCTTCCCATATACACAATGTTAACAAAAATCGAATTCCAGAGAGAAATTAGACATACCTTCTACCATACCATTACCATGAAGTATTCAAAGGCCCTTCTCTCCAATATTTCCAAGCCTTTGATTCCATAACATGGTCTTTTCTCAATATACCACTAGATTTTTTGCTCCACTTTCAAGAACCACAAAACTAGTGCACCCATCAATAGCAATACTACCCAGAAGATTGTATAGAGTTTTGATCTGAACACCTCGCATTAATACTAATACCGAAATATGTAGAACACTCAAAAGTGTTCTAATTCTTCCACGTTGCAACTTCAACTTGAATTTTCCATGTCCAATGATTCTAGCCTTCCTGTCATCTCCTAAGAAGACATCACCACTATAATATTTATCATACTCGCAGAACCACTCCCTATGGGGAGTGCAGTGAAAGGATTCACCTAAGTCAATCAACCATGGCTCATGATCTACATGTGTACTTGAAGAATAAGCTAGGTACACATACCTACCTTCATTGGAGGTAACAGAAGGAACATCATTAAATCCATTCCCTTTCTCAGGAGTTTTAAATCTACAATATTTTTTGTAGTTTCCTTCCTTTCATCATTTCTAACATATGTTTATAGGTTTTCTTGGATATTTATATCTCCCTCTAGAACTATATCTCCCACTTGAGGAATTATTTTTGTTTATGTTCTGGGACCATCCTCATACAAACAAGGAATCTCCATTTTGTCTCCCCATATTTTTTTGTCTCGCCATCTCCAACTACAAGGATGAGACTATTTCATCAAACTTCAAGGTAGTTGTATTGTTACCTATTGCAACAACGAGACTATCCCACAAATATGGTAGAGGACACAACAAACTAATGGACTTATCTTCATTTGAAGCTTTCATATCAACATATAACAACAAGCTTACCACAATATTAAAGCTATTTAGATGCTCTATCATTGAGTCTCCATCCTTCATCCTTGGGTATTAAAACCTTTTTTTGTAGGGTCAGTTTGTTCACCAGAGACTTAGATTGGTACAAATGCCCTAACTTGACCTACAAATCCTTCACCGTAGCTTCCCCTGATACATTCAACAATATTGAATCTGAGATACACAACTATATCATGTTCTTTGCCTTCCGATCCAACTTCGCCCAATCTTCTACTAACATTACCATTGGTTTAGTAACCAGATTTAATGTGATCCACTCATATTTATCCACCAGCAGATCCTCCATCTTTATTTTCCAAAATTAAATAATATGACCATTAAATTTCTCGATCACTATCTTTCCACTACTCGCCATCTTTTTTCACAGCAAGAATTGATCCCACAGATCTCTCACTGAAAATGGTCTACCATAGGACTGAGCAAAACCATCTGCACCAAAGTTGTCCCCTTGAAGCCGAAACAACTTTGATACCAAATGTAGGTTTTAAACCTGTACAGAAACTAGCTGCATGCAAATTCTAAAAACAGAAAATAAACAATGGGGTGAACATAAAACATAAAATAAATATACACAAAGATTTTCCCTTGGATGCGAAAACTGGGACTACCAGATTGATTTTTCATTAAATTCCTTTAAATTTTACAATACATATATATACATGTTGAAGCATTCATAAACCCCAATCAATTAACCATCGATTAAAACATAACCATGGTTCCCTTGATCGAATCTACAAAATACCATGGGTAGAAAACCATCATGCCCAAAATCATGTGCAAAACCCTTGCATAAAACCACATGTAGATACACCCACCTAATATAGGGTCCAAAAAAATTTCCCGGGTGCTACCCCACACCCCTTATAGGTGGGCTACCGTCCCCCTGAAACCCCTCGACAGGGGGGGACAATGCCCCTCCTATGACCCCACTACTGCACCTGGCACAACGAACAAGGCATGTTATCGCCCCCCCTGTGATCCCCCCATGCATGCGACTAGTCATGGAAAGAATATAACCCACACCAAACAAGGATAATATCTATCAACATTCATATTTTCTCCTACAACAATCTCATGCCCAATATGTTGTGGAGTCGAAATACTTTATTTATGGTCAAGTACACTAGTTTAAGAACTCCATTCCTATGCCATATGTTTTCAAAGAAGGTAAATTGGCCAACATTTCTCCTACCATCAAAATAATATAGGTGTTTAAGAAAACATCACATTGGGGGCACATTGCACCTTAGAAGAAATTGAAACTTACACTAAGTTGCTCAAAGAATTATGTGATATTTTCACTTGGCCTTACTCTGAGATACCCAGACTTGATCTAGCCATTATTGAACACCATATTGACACTTTGTGAGACGCCATTCCATTCTATTATAGGAAAAGAGAAATCATCCTTCCAAATGAAATGTCATTAAGGAGGGAATCGATAAGATGAAACAAGAAAGATTTATTTACCCCGTTGAATATAATTCTTGGGTCTCTAACCTTGTTCCCATTTTGAAGAAACAAGGAACCATTTGTGTTTATACATAATTTCATGATTTGAACCAAGCTTGTCCCAAAGGCAATTTATCCACACTTTCTATTGAACAAATCATTTATGAGTGTGTAAGACATGAGTTCCTTTCACTAATGGATGGATTCTCAGGGTACAACTAAATTAGTATCCACTTTGAAGATTAACACAAAACAAATTTCACTAGTTTGTGGGGAACTTTTTCTTATAGGGTCATGCCTTTTGGTTTAAAGAACACTGGGGCCACTTTTCAGTGTGCCATGCCTTATTGTTTTCATGACCTAGTTCACATTATTCTTACATATCTAGATGATCTCACTACTCATTCCAAATTTTGTTAGTAACGTTGATGATTTTTGTACCATCTTCTTACGATGTTGCAAGTATAGCATACGACTTAATACTCTTAAGTGTTTCTTTCGTGTTCCTGTTAGTTAAATTTTGGGATTGATCGTATCTAAAACTAGAATTTATGTTGTCCCTTAAAGATCAAGCCATTCTTGAGCTTCCTCCTCCTCGCAATCTTTGTCAGTTGCAGAGCCTCCAAGGTAAAACCAAGTTTCTACGTAGATTCATTCCTAATTATGCCACCATCACTCATGGGTTTCTTTGACTCCTACGATCTGACATTTTATTTATTTATGATGAAATGGCTCAACAACCTTTTGATTCCCTTAAATGAGCTCTGGCCTTTGCTCCTTTGATTATTTCACCTAATATTGAGAAGGATTTAATCTCGTACATCTCGGCTTCCACCTATGCAGTCATCAAGGTCTTAGTGCAAGAAGATGAAGTTGGGAATTAATATGCCATATATTATTTGAAAAATAGACTTAAAAAACCCCCTATGTCTTATTATCAGGAGGAAAATATGGCTTTGGATGTCATGTTCTCTATTAAGATTCTTGTTCATTACATCTTAAAGTGTACCAGCAATGTGGTTACTAATTCCAACCCCATGGGTTTCCTATTGAGTCAGTGGGTCATTAATAGGAGGTATGCTCGCTCAATTTTAATCCCCAAAGATTTTGAATTGGAATTAGTAACACCTAAAAGTAAGAAAGGATTAGCCCTCTATGAGTTCATATCCAACTTTCCTACCAAGGCGTGCGATCCAATGGTGAATGACGAATTTTTTAACAAACTTGTGTTCGCCATATCCTTTGACAACCCATGATATGACGACATTCTTACTTACTTGTGAACCCATAAATCACCTCCCATATCACTTGTGATGATTGAAGACTCATTTATCATCATTAGAGAAATTTTTAGGTCTATAATGGGCCTCCTAAGGAATATTATAAAATAATAGTGGAAATAATAAAACAATATTAGATGACCTCATCAAGTTTTGGAGGGAAAAGAGAAAAGAACTCATTTTTCAACCCATATTTTCAACTTATATCCATACATTGTTTCTCAAATTTTTAGTGGTGGTACTCATTGTATGCATAATTTAATTTTTCATCTAAGAAGTACACATGTTGCATACATTCGATGGACCCTACTACACAAAAAATGTGAAATACATGAAAACACATGATTGCAATAATCATGTTTTTTCATGGACTTCAGATTTTTCGTGTAGTAGGTTCCATAAAACATATGCAACATGTGTACTCCTTGGATGAAAAATTAAATTATGCATTCGACAAGTGCTCCCGCTCAAAATTTAAGTAATATCGTAGGGAGATATCTTGAAAATATTGGTTGAAAAAGTAGTTTTTATTTTTTATTTATTTTTTATTTTTTTATTTTATTTTCTTTTTGTTTTTTACTCAAAAATTGGTGAATCATATCCCATGGTTGATATCATCATATTGAATCCTACCGGTTCTTATATAAAAAAAAATTGTTGTACATTTTTGTTTTGAGGCCCATTTTTTACCTCAAAATTTCTCTAATGCAAGCCCCTCACTAGCTTCTTATAGGTGCTGATATTTATCATTCTATTGTCCATACCATCTTTCATCATTGTCTCACCCATGCTAAAGTAGAGCAAGTGTTCAATTCTTTTCATGGTGGCACTTGTGGTGGTGATCTCTTTGTAACGACTACTTCCCAGAAAATAATGCATGTTGGTTACTTCTAGCCTTCTCTCTTTGGAAATTTCTTTGAGGTAGTCAAACATTGTCCCAATTGTTAGCTATTTGCTGCAAAGGTTTAAAGTTCACCTTCTCCTTTACACCTTGTTATCAGAGTTGGTCCTTTCTGTAAATGGTCCATCGATTTCATGAAGTTTCAACCCACCTCTTCTAATGGTCATAAATAAATTATTGTGGTCATTGACTATTTTACCAAACAATAATACAATAGTTACTACAACCCTCTTCTTTTTCAAACATGTCATCACTCATTTTGTGGTTCTAAAAAAATTGATGTTAACCATGGCCAACACTTTGAAGAAGAGATTTAGCATGAACTATCCTCACTATCAGATTTTGAACATCAATATTTGTCATATTATTAACCATAAGGGAATGGAAAAGTTGAAGCAGTTAACAAAATCCTTAAAATCATGCTTCAATGGATGGTGAATAAACACAAGACAAAAATGGAATTTAATTCTCTTCCCCGTGTGATTAGCCTATATAAATTATGTTGAGACTACCACTAGGTTCACTCCTTTCCACCTTGTTCACGGACAGGAGAAATTCCTACAAATAGAGTGTCAAATTCCCTCCCTTCACCTTGCCATAGAACTCCTCCCAGATACTTAACCTCTCAAACAGAGGCTTATTATGATGGAGTATGCTAATGAATGTTGTTTAGTTTCTTTGCAAACCATTGAAGTGTATAAAAAGAGCACCAAATCCCATTATGACTATAGGCTCCACCCTCACACCTATCACGAAGGTGATTTACTCCCCATCTATGATCAAGCTCACCATATCCTCAAACAAGAAAAGTTAAAACCATTATGGCATGACCCTTACATCATCCAAAAATGCTTGGGAAAGGGACCATATCTTTTAGAGGGCCTGTAAGGAGAACTTCTCCCCAACACTTATAATGCACTCTAACTAAAGAAATTATACCCCTTGATTTCCCCTTTGAATGTATATTTTTAATTTATTTTTTCGTTCATTTAGGTAGGTTTCTTCCTTCATCATCTCATTGGTTGTCTTCTTGGACCTTCCAGATGGATCCATGATCTGCACCATATATTGGTTATGCTAATAGTGCGAGTCACTTTCTAGGAATCTGGCCTCGACAGCTTGGTCCATTTTTACTCCCTTACATTCGTTAGTCCACTCCAAAAAATTTTGCATTGGCTCTACCACCAATACCTAGGCCGAATATGATGCAGTGATGGGTTTGTTAATCGATTCCCTTGATAATTTCATCCTTCACCTTCATGTTTGTCTTGATTCCTTGCTTCTCACCATGCCATTGAATGGTGTTTATCATGTGCATAACTTTGTCCGATTTAGAAAATATCTACAAGTTAAGATTTTGGCATGCGAATTTGAATCCATTTCATTCAATCATGTTCCTAGAGCTCAAAATAACTACATAGATACCACAAATAATATTCTAGAATAGAATTTATTAGATGCATGCCTAAGAAGGAAATCATAGTCATAAATGGTGATACCATAATAACATGCATAATCATATTATGTATCAAAATATCCATAACAAGTGTTTAGAGTACATTATTTCAAATACATATGGAATATCCATAGCATGCTATAATCATACATACCAAACTAGGGGGGCACCTATGCCCCTATATCTAATCATCATGCTCTATAGGATCTTGTGCTAATGGGTCCACTCCCCCATCCCATAGGTGTCTGATAGCCTTATCAGCCATAGATGTGCACCTCAGAATAAATTACTAATGAGAGTGGAGATTTTCACATGCATCCATGTACTAATCTTCTAGCTCATGCCACCCACACTATTCCATGATTCTTAGTACTATGTCAAGGCTCTTCCTGATATCCTCCATGAATTCATCCATCTCTCATTTCCCCTTAGATGAATATGCACCCTGATACGTGGTCCCATGTGCTGCGGGTCATCCCATATATCCTGCCGACCTCACCAGTGATATATTTTCATGTCATAAGTATGAACATCAGTACCATATACATATATTTTCTAAATTTTGATTTCCATAAGAATATATTATATATCACATATGTTCAAGAGCCCATGCTCATTCTAGTGGTAGTGGTAGCTCATGATCTCCTTAGAGGTTCATATCAAAGTACGAGTAGTCATCTATGTATAAAGAGAGCTAATACTAATGGGAAAAGAACTCAGATTATAACACTCTTTCAAATCCCCCTCCTCCCACTCATCATAGTAGTTGTTCGTAATAATGCATCCTGGGCTCTCGTGGGCCCCCACCACATACCCGGACACATGGTCGAAGAGTGGGTATCTTCTCAAAGAAGAATGAGCACAATACTGTCCCAAAAGAATAGTTCCCTATCATAGCCCTCATGCATGCACTCAACTACTACCTCAATGTTTTCAATAACATTTGATTCCACCCATACAAGGTCTATGCGAGAACACTCTCCACCAACATCATCTTCCCTTCAGTAATATTATGGAAAGAAGGGCTACCCGCTATGTGTATCACTGTCATAGTTATAGCCCATGTCTCCAACCGCTCTAAGTCCTTTAATTTGATGCTCAAATCCCTTATTAAAACACCTAGAACATAATGACACTCAACAAAATCATCCACATGTCTCCCTCGAGGAAACACTAGGTGTATCTCATGAACCACCCTTAACGGTGGCCACGTAGTCCAAAAGTAAATGTCCTGGAAAGTGATCTCGATCTCATGCCCATGTATCACAAAATCCTCTTAGTCTGGATCATACTAACTAATTATCCAAGATAATATTAGCTCACCAACATTCATCAATGGGTTCTCAAATAAATTGAGCAACCCATAGCATGCGAGGTCCTCCTTCACTGCTTGGTTCCCCTGAACTTGAGAGCAAAGGTCCCGAAAATATTGTTCTCACTAGGGTTAATATTAAAGAAAACCCATTCTCCTCCCTTCACCAAGTGCCCAACATAGGTTTTTCCCTACAATATTCATTGGAATGCAACTTTTGGCTCATTTCCTACATTAGTCAATGCAAAATATGGCCTAACATGTGTGTTATTGTTGTGAAGAAGAGAAAGGGTCACCTTTAGCGAAATAAAACCTGAATATAGAAGTATAATCGATAGAAATTGATGAGTAGGGTTAGTCCACTAACCTAAAAGTTGTAGATCCAAAATCCACTAGTCAGTTTGTCTACTCTGAGATTTCCAAGTTTTAGAGTTGTCTCCTCCTCTCCAAATTCTCCATCAACACAATGCACAAATGAATTTAATTGGTGGAAAAAAGTCATTTTTAGAGGAAAAGAATATTTTTTCCCCTAGCCATTATGGGCTAACCATAGCTCAATTTTACGAATTGTTTGCACCATTAGAAATCTCTTATTAATATTTATAATGTGTCTCTTTCAGTTTTTGGTAATTTGAAACTTTGTCAAGAAGTCATTTTTTCAATGAGGTCCCACTTTGCCACGTATTAAAATTGAATCTCTTCATATGAGTCTCTGGTACTCTGGCACGACTTTGTCTTCTCTCCTGTCGACTTATGTGTCAAGTTTCATCATGATTAACCTTTTTTAATATTGTTTTCGTGATTACCTTTGGGCCCTCCCCTTGTGGTAGCTTCATTGATTCACCCTTGTTCAAAGCATTAGAGATGAGTCACCCTTATATCTTTTGGTGTTAGTTCAAAATCCCATTGAGTCTTGATATCATATGTTGTCCTTTAGATTTGTTGCATTCATCCTATATTTCCAAGATTTAGCCTCCAACATCCTGATCTATCTTTGAAAGGCCTCGATCTAAATAATTGACCATCCAATCTGGAGTCCTATCAATTGCTACCAGGTCAACCTTGCATATATTGCTTTAACAAAGGAATTCATAAGTCCACGTATCATTCCCCATCATTACCTCCTAGCACCAGTCTCTATTAGTCACATTGCCACGTTTCTCGTGCCTTTGTTGTGGACTCCTTATTGCCTCAAATCTAGCGGGCCCTCCCTTGTTGACTTCATCTCATTTATTCTAGGAGAATTGTCTAGAGGGTGGTGAACCTTGGATCCAACATCTTTATTACTGGGTGCCTCAGATCAAACAAAGGGAAACCTCATCTCCCTTTGACTTGGTTGTTTCTCACATGCTCAAATCTAGCTCATTATCGCCCATTCGAGACTTGTACACTTGATGTGTCAGTGCTTCAACAAATTGTCCTAGCATTCAAGTACAAATACAAGATCACAAGAGGAATACTAGACCCTAAATTGTGACACAAGTTGGTATGACATAGTTTCTTTCTTAAAATTGGGTACTTGATTACGTGTTTAGGTATTCATGACTTTGAAAATCTAATCTATAGGGATTCTTTTAAATAGCAGCATTGGCGAAGGTCAACAAATATTTCTTGTTGTTAGAGGTATCATATATTTCAGTCATGAATGATCCATAACTATTACATCTTTTTTATACTAATACTATATCTTTTTGTAGAAGCATGCTAGTCCATGAAAATACCTTTTTAGTTAGTTGTAGCAAGTTTTTTAATTTGTTGTCCATGACTATTAAAATTTTACCAATATGGTATTGAAAATCATTTTTACATATTTATAACATGTCCAGTTTGTTATGATTATATCTGAATACTATTCTTAAATGAGACACTCAATAAAGGATCCATTATTGATTATGCCATTTTGTGTACTTTTTTGGAAAATTAATATTTTTTATTTTTTTTTATTACTATTATCTATGTGTTGTATATTGAATTTTTATTCTCGACGAAATGTTACTTTAAATGCAAGAGATAATTTACTAGGTAAAAACTTGAACATAGTTATGCTTACAATGTGGCTTTGCAAATTAAATCAATTCTATTATACTTTTATGTTAAAATTTTCTTTGTTGTATATGATTTTTTTAAATGTGCATAAATATTAATTTTGTTTCGTAAATCCTTGTTTTTCTTACCTTTTACTTGAAATTTGTATCATAGTTTGATCATAGTTAGACAGATGGAATCCTCCGTGATGTAGTCAATAGGGGTTAGAAATAATTAGTAAATAATGTTTTAAGAATTATTTCAAGGAATAGATGTTAAATTATCAAGGAATAATCAACAAATAATGATTTATGTAATTAAAATGTAAGGTCAAGGGGTACAAACATTTTCTCCCACTATTGAATTCAACCCACACTCCTTTTTTACTTATCATAGTCATTGAGCGAGAATAGTTGTTGAAGTATAGGGAGTAAAATAACCCATCCCATGGAGGAGGATGCTATAGACCCACATCTGCATTCCTATCCAACAAGTGTTTTGCCTCTATAATAATAATTAATTTTATTCCATTAGGTTTCTTATGCGTATTACTATCACATATTTTAGTATTTGTAGATTATTTTTGTAGGGTTTTAACAACGTCTTTGCAAATTTGAAGTGTTGGCATTATGATGCATGTGTTTTCCTTGATGAAAACTCACTTGTAACATAAAAAGTATATGGTAACTAGATGAATTAACAGGCCAGTTCAGAGGTGACAGAATGATGGAACAAAATACCAGAATGATGGGTCAAACGTTTATAGATGAGAATCAAAAGTTTGATACCGGGAGACAGTTGGCATTATCAATTAGGTGTTGTCATTAATGGAAACCTATCTGATAAGTTTCCCTTGATGACCACCTATTTGATAAATGGAGTTCTAATGGATAAGTTTTCTCTTGATGAAAATTTACTTGTTAAAGGTATAAACAGGATGTCTCTACAGATGTGACAGAATGCATTGCAATTTAGAGGAATGATAAATTTGGAAGTTCAAGAACTATACATGGGTTCTATTAAGCCAAGTCGCGTATGCATGCATGTTTAGTGATGAAAAGTAGTGTATGGTTTTTGTACCATGGCATTCTAAATACCAGGGGTTCTTACCATGGTATTGGTCCATAGTAATGAGTGTGACAAGAAATATTGATCCTGTCAAAGAATATGATCGACATAACTATGGTTTTGACCTGTAGTATTGAAAAAGGCCAAAACTATATAAGTAGGTGAATATCAAAGTGCTAGGTGTGAAAATGATGGAAATCTTATGAAGAGTTAGATAAAAATAAAATATGCATGTTATCGTTTTTTTATGCTTTGCTTGATCTAACTAAGTATGCACCAAAGAGTTTGATGATGGATGAAATCCAATAGATCTGAAATAATTATGAAACAATGAATACAATGATGGATCAGGATCATGAGACTTGAAATGACTTTTCATTGTACAATCTGTTCATGGATTGAATAGATCTAAGTACTGATGCACATTTTTTTCTCTGAATATTATGACTTGGGTCTTTTTGAAGTTCTGGAGAGGAGTGTAATTTTAGCTCAAAATTTGCAAATCTATATGCTGGTTAGTTTGAAGAAAAGTGTGTATACACACAAGTTCTCTTATTCAAAGTAGCATATATAAAGTAAGGGGTTTATTTTTATAAATTATTGATCAATCGAATCAGTGTTGGTGCTTCTCTGATGTTTGTCAATGATGTCATCATGATTAATCTAAGTTAAATGATAATGTCTAAAGCATAAAAGATTGAATGATGAAGTTGAATGTGGTTATGGATTGATTGAAGAATGTTACGATTACTTGCTGATTATGATTGAAGATTAGTGATAGCTTTTTTTAGATTACTGTAGTATATTTGAGTATTACTTAGTATTCTTTTTAGAATTGCAGTAGGTAAGTTTTCAGTTTTTAGTATTTTAATATCTATACGCGATTTCTCTACAGAAAAATGTATATGCACGTGGGTTACCTTAGGTGAATTGGCATATGCATTTTTTCATTTGATTGATCAGGAATACAATTTATTATATGTGTTAATGATGTATTTTGGGTTCAGTTCTATGTTCTCGTTACATTGATCTGATTGTTCCAGTTGATTGGTTTAATTTTGATTAAGTGTTAGTTGATTCAGTTTTCAGTGAATGGTTCATTTAGTTGTATCAGAAATTGATGATTTGGTTTTAGTGAATGGTTGATTCAGTCGTATCAAAAAATGATGATTCAGTTTCAGAGATTGATTTATTCAGTGGTATCAGAAATTGATGATTGGGTTTGAGTGAATGGTTGATTCAGTTGTATCAGAAATTGATGATTGGGTTTCAGTGATTGGTTGATTTAGTTGTATCAAAAATTGATGATTGGGTTTCAGGGATTCGTTGATTCAGTTGTGTCAAAGATTGATGATTGGGTTTCAGTGATATATTGATTCATTTGTGTCAGAGATTGATGACTGCGTTACAGTGATGAGTTACAGTTTGATTATTGCTATTAAGATTAAGTGTTGAAAATAGGTCCAGTCTGAAAATTTGATGAAACGTGGCCTACAAGTTATTATTTGTTGAAGCAGGTGGATCTAGTGTGAAAAATCATGAAATATGGTCCATGGAGGTTGGTGATGGTTGGAGCCTTCAGTGAGGAAGTCAAAGCTTCCTTCCAGTAGTAGTTGGTGACTAGATCAGGGGGTTGGAGCTCGAAGTTTGTAGTCTTCTGCAGGTGGGTGCCTATGTACTAGCATGAGTATGCACCAGTAGAAGATTGTAAACATAGTTTTCTTTATATTAAAATTAAAATAGAGAAGACAAAAACATGTGGTTTTTTCCTGCACCGGGTTTCCACCTTAAATCCTGGTGTTCATGTGTGTTACTTATGTGTGATGGTTTCTTTTGTTCTTACAACACATGGTTACTATTTATCTAATGTTTAAATGCACTAGATGAAGACCAACATATGATGAATTAACTAAATCCTAAGTTTACTGGATGTACGTTAGTTGTCTTAAGAACAGTCACGTACAAACGTGCATCCCTTTTAGTAAAGTCGCGTATAGAAATCTGAATATGAAATGAAAAATTATTGATTTGAAGATACTAATTCATCACCCCTCTCAGTATTTTTCACAAAAATTGGTATCAGAGAAGGTCCTTTGGTAGAAGCTTGATTTCTTGAAAGAGATCCATCAAGACAATGGGAAATAAGTAAAAGAAGAAAGGACTGTAAAAGAAGAAGACATATAAAAGAGACAATGGGAGTGTTAGAGATGATTGGTTATTAGGTGGAAGAAAATATTTAGATTGAGAATCACGCCATAATGAATATGAACAAGAAAAAGGATTGGCAGGTAGTGAATTTTGCTCCTCTAGTGATAGCTTTCTCTATTCATGCAATATTGAAGATAATGAATGTGACAGTGAAACAACTGAATTTTCTCTTATGGGTGAAAGTGAAAGAAATCTAAAGAATTAGAAGTTAAAAGGCCCATAGATGAAATTAGAGATCAACAATATCTATTTGATAAAATGGAATGTATCTACAAAGAAGAGCTCACCAAGTTAAAAACTCAGTTGGAGGAAGGAAACAAAATAAGGAAGAAGTACAAGGAAAAGGAAGATCAATGTCAGAAGTTTCAGGATGAAGTGACATCATTGAGAAATCAAGTGAATGACAAGGATACAAAAACCAAGGAACTTAAAGAAAGAACCAATTACTGTGAAGGTCTTGAAGCCGAGGTCATATGTCTAAAAGAAGATATTGAAAAATCAAATAAGAAGAATGAATAACTACTTCAAGCATTTGAAGAACAAGAAAATGAGATTCTCAAATTAAAACAACAAGTGGAAGAAGGAAGAAAAGTTGAAGACATCGCGAAGAAGCAGTATATAGAAAAGGAAAAGCAATATCAGGTTGAGGTAAATATCCTAAAATGTAAATTAGAAGAAAAGGATAAACATTTACAATTTCAAGATACTAAGATTTTGGATAATATTGTTAGTAGTCAAAGGTCTCCTACCATGAAATTTGGTATTGGTTTTCATGAAAGTGTCAAAGGTGAATCTAGCTCACAAAATGATGCAAGGAATTCTAATGCGAAATCTAAAATGCTCAGCAAGGAGATAAGAAGTAAACCACATCAACAACCAAGGAAAGAAAGTCTTCAAATAAAATCATTTACTCCGAATTATTGAAGTGTTAATCGATTCTTTCCTCTAATAAATAATGTTGAATGTTATATACGTCATAATTTTCGACATGTTGCAGCCAAGTGCATAGGTATAATGCTTCAAGCTAATAACCATCTCATTGAAAGATCATCAACTTCCAGATTCTTTAAGGGATATTGTTTCTCTTGCAATATGTTTGGTCACAAAGCAATTGATTGTTATAGAAGGAATATGAAACATACAAGATGTTATGCTTGTAACATGTTCGGGCATGTAGAAAAAGAATGCAGGAACAAGTCTATGGATCACTATAGAGAATATGGTAAGCAACCAAATGAGAACAATGATATCAAAAAATATGAAAAAGATAGATCCACCAGAAAGCAAGAAAAGGAAGATCAGATAAGTTGTGTTCTTGTTGTCTGCTCATTCGAAGAGAAATATGAATGGTACATAGATAGTGGATGTTATCATCACATGACTGGAGACAAGAGTAAAAAAGAGTGTCTGATGAATAACCATCATGGTAATGGTATTCTTGGAACTCAGGTTTCAGTAAAAGTTCTAGGACCAGGTATAGTCAAAACAAACTTAGGGGGAGCTGAAAGTATGAAATGTCAGTATTCGACATTTCATACACAGATATTATGAAGACAAGTGAAGACAAGTCACGTATATACGCGAGTTTGAAATTGCATAGTCACGTATATGTTGGTTTGATGAAGAAATAGTGGGACTGGCTGAGAAAAAGGGTCTGATATGGTTCAATTAATTATTAATTGTCTTTTCTGTTTTGATGGATGATGGTTATAGTCTCTTGATACTATTTTAAGTGATTTTGGCCCTCATAAGTTGTTGATGTCTTGATGTATAACTAGTTGATGATGATTCTTTGATAATTCTTACTGATATATGAAATGATTAAATTTGACAATGAACAGTTGGCACAAGTTCAAGGGGAGAATTTTTTATACTTCTAATAATCCATTCTTGGCATTATGTTTGCTTTAGAAGTCCTTGATAAATAATCATTCTTATTAGTAATGATGATGTTTATGTTGCTAAAGTGTTTAAATGATGCATCATACTATGCTGCATTCATGGGTTGCCTATGATGAAACCACATATGATACTTATATTGCTTGATCCACATAGTTGTTTTGATGCTTCTGATCAGATTTATGGATGATTCTTTTGGTGATGTTTTTATCTTCATAAGTTCAAGGATAGGAACAAAGCTTGAGTACAAAACTTCATTATTTGATAATGATAAGTGTCACTCATTTATTTTATGTTGCTGCCATAATGCCTTAAAAGATGCATAAATTTCATATGGTGCATGATTCCTATAGTTCTTGGGCCTCATAAAGTATATTTTTTGAGGATTGTTGCTCTTGATGGTACCAAGAAAGTTTGAAAAATGATTGTGACTCATGGTTTTCTTTTCACATTGATGAGAAGCTAGATACATGTTGTTATCTCTATGATAGATACACTACAGATAAGGATCACATGGATGACTACTAATATTGCATATTGGTAAGGGATGTTGGTATAAAAGATCTTCTTGTGCTTTCATGAAGACATGGCTATTTGAAGACATGGGTATCTGGAGACATTGCTTACTTAGTCACATAATGATGATGACCTCTGAGCAGATATATATGAAAATATATATGTGACATTATTAGTCATAGGTTGATGATATTTAAGCCACATTGCCTTTCTTTCGAATTGATGATGAACATATACAGGGTGTTGTTCTTGATGTTGCTAATATATGCTTATGGTGCAAATCATATATGGTGTGTGATAGTTAGTGATAAATATCATGTTATAGTCTTTGGTCTTTTTTATAAATGTCATGTATATCATTTGATGTAAAGGTCATGTAAAGACCTATGATGTAATAATTGTCATATTCAATCATGCATGGACTTTTTAGATCATGTCAAATATGTAACCCTGCTTGGTTGGGTGCTCGTGTTTAAATTTAATCCCACTTGATTGGGTGATTGATGTAAGTATGGGTACTTGGTGATAGGAAGGTCATATTCATTTAAGTCATAGAGTCATATACTTCATTTTATACCGACCAAAGATTTCAGCATGTGCTCAGAGGAAGCATGATCAGAGAATTCAGCATGTGCTCAGGGGGAGCATGGTTAGTATTCATATTCAGCAGTTTAGATATGGAAGTCTTCATTTAACATTGGTCAGCCCTTTTCCATTTATGTCAAAGGGGGAGAGTAGCTTGGTGTTTGGAGAGTAGCTTGATGTTTTGAAAATCTTGGTGCCTGGTTTGATGTTATTTACAGGTTTTGATGACCAAACAACAAAGTGATTGCCATCAAGTCCAAAGGGGTATATTGTTTGAATTATGATGCATGTGTTGTCCTTGATGGAAACTCACTTGTAACAGAAAAAGCATATGGTAACTAGATGAATCCACAGGTCAATTTAGAGGTGACAAAATGATGGAACATAATACCAAAATGTTGGGTCAAAGGTTTATATATTAGAATTAGAAGTTTGATACGACGAGATTGTTGGCATTATGAGTTAGGTGTTGTCCTTGATGGAAAACTACTTGATAAGTTTTCCTTGATGACCACCTATTAGATGAATGGAATCCTAATTGATAAGTTGTCCCTTGATGAAAATCTACTTGTTAAAGTTACAAATAGGATGCGACTACAAATGTGATAGAATGCATGGTAGTTCAGAGGAATCAGGTTAGAGGAATGATAAAGTTGGAAGTTTAAGAACTATATGTAGGTTCTGTAAAGCCAAGTTGCGTATGCACATGAGTTTAGTGAAGAAAATTAGTGTATTGTTTTTGTACCATGGTATTCTAAATACCAGGGGATGTTACCATGGTATTGGCCCATAGTAGTGAGTGCAACAAAGGATATTGATCTTGTCAAAGAATACCATCGACATAACTATGGTTTTGACCCGTGGTATTGAAAAAGGCTAAAACCATATAAGGAGGTGAAGATCAAAGTGCTAGGTGTGAAAATGATGGAAATATTATGAAGAGTTAGATAAAAATAAAATATGCATTTTATGGGTTTTTAATTCTTTTCTTGATCTAAACTAAGTATGCATCTGAAAGTTTGATGATGGATGAGATCCAATAGACCTGAAATAATTATGCACCAATGAATACAATGATGGATCAGGATCATGAAACTTGAAAGGAATTTTCATTGTACGATATGCTCATGGATTGAATAGATCTTATTACTGATGCATGTGTTTATCTTTGAATATTATGATTTGGGTCTTTCTAAAGTTTTGAAGAGCAGCACAATTTTAGGTCAAAATTTTTAGATCTATACATTGGTTGGTTTCGAGAAAAGAACGTATACAGGCGGGTTCACTTCTTCAAAGTAGCATATATAAAGTAAGGGGTTTCTATTTATAAATGATTAATCAACCTGATCAGTGTTGCTACTTGTCTGATATCTATCAATGATGTCCTCATGATTGATCTGAGTTAAATAATAATATCTGAAATAGAAATGATTAAATGATGAAGTTGAATGTGGTTATGGATTGATTGAATAATGTTAAGGTTACTTGCTTATTGTGATTGAATATCAGAGACAGTTCTGTTTAGAGTATTGCAGTAGATCTAAGTATGACTCAGTGTTATTTTTAGAATTGCAATAGTCAAGTGTTCATTTTTCAGTATTTTAAGATCTGTACACAGGTTTCTCTACAGAAAACTGTTTATGCACACAGGTTGCCTTAAGTGATGTAGCGTATGAATTTTTGCACTTGGATGATTAGGGATATAGTTGATTCTGTGTGTTAATGTGGTATTCTGGGTTTAGTTCTGTGTACTAGTTACTGTGATCTGACTATTCCAGTTCATTGGTAGAATTTTGATTAAGTGTTAGTTGATTAGGTTTTCAATGAAAGGTTGATTCAGTTGTATAAAAAATTGATGGTTGGGATTCAGTGAATGTTTGTTTAGTTGTATCAAAAATTGATAGTTGGGATTCATTGGTTGGTTGATTCAGTTGTATCAAAAATCGATGATTAGATTTCAGTGAATGCTCTATTCATTTGTATCATAAATTGATGATTCAGTTTTAATGATTGGTTGATTTAGGTGTATCTGAAATTGATGATTGGGTTTCAGGGATTGGTTGACTCAGTTGTGTTAGAGATTGATGATTGGGTTTTAGTTATTTATTGATTCAGTCGTGTCAGATATTGATGATTGTGTTATAGTGATTAGTTACATTTCAATTATTGATATTGAGATTAAGTGTTGAAAATGGGTCTAGTCTGAAAATTTGATGAAATGTGGCCTATAGGTTATGATGTGTTGAAGTGAGTGGATCCAGTGTGAAAATTAATGAAACGTGATACATGGAGGTTTCTAAAGGTTGGAGCTTTTAGTGAGGAAGTCAAAGCTTCCTACTAGTGGTAGATTATGACTAGTCAGGGGGTTGGAGCTCACTTCCAGTAGGATCTGGAGGATGAACGAAGGTTGTAGCCTTCTGCAGCTGGGTGCATGCATACTGGAATGAGTATTCACCAGTACAAGATTGTAAAAATATTTTTCTTTATATTAAAAGGAAGACAGAGACAACAACAACACGTGGTTTTTTCCCGTATTGGGTTTCCAACTTAAATCCTAGTGTTCATGTGTGTTACTTATGTGTGATGGTTTATTTTGTTCTTACAACACAATGTTACTATTTATCCAATGTTTAATAAAGTACATGTGCACTAGATGAAGACAAACATATGATGAATTAACTGAATCATATGTTTATTGGATGTACACTAGTTATCTTAAGAAAAGTCGTGTACACATGCGAGTTCCTTTCAGTAAACTCGCGTATTTGAAAATACTGATTCACCCCCCCTGTTAGCATTTTTCCCAACATGAAGAACACTTGTAACTTTTATTTTCTTTTCATTTTTGCTAGGTGGATCATCATTAACCGAATAAGAAGAGGAATTTTGGTACACTTTCTAAAAAATATTCAAGGTCTATGGGTAAAAATTATTCTATCCATCATCAGAGGTGTTCCTATAATTCTATCACAGAGGTTTCCATCCATCTATATCTTTTTCAACGCACCCCAACCAGAGCTTCCAAAAAATAGTACATAGATAAACCCTATGCATCCCATTCGACATTTGCAACTCTTGCCAATGTTGTTTTATCCTATTTCCAATTACCTCCCCTTTACAACACCGATACCAAAGTCTTGAGCTCATTCCATAGTAAAAATTCCGCTTTCATTTCTAATCATGTATAAGAATGGCATAGAAGACAAAGCTTATGTAAAGATCCAAAATTCAAAGACCATGTCTACATGGATTGGTTCTTGTGAACTCTCCTAGTCACCATTGGTTAAGATGTCATGTCACATTTCCTTCAAACCAAGGAATAAGCTCTCCAAATAACTTCCAAATATTATTTGATTTATGCCTATTCAGGTTATGTATATAATTTTCTCCCCGACCTCCCAAGGCATGGTGCTACTTCTATGCTGACGAAATTTCAGGTCGTTTATGGTTTATTGGCTCACTATGTTATGCTCACACTTCCCCATATCCATAAGGATATATGGGTTATAGTCAACCTCAGGGGCCTAGTTCCACCTACACTTATTCCCTTCCCGATCCTTCATGATTCAACTCTAACTAAGGCACAAGTGCATCTTATGAATTTATCCAACACCATTAGTTGATGTCAAGGTCATCTGTTACTCAACCTAGTTATCAAAACATTGTCATGAACCCATATTATTCATATGCATCACCTAGTGCTCTAGCCCCAATGGCATCAACACCCAAACCTCTCATACCCCCATCTCCTATGCCACAATAACCGCCACTCACAAGGAAAGGTCTATGCTTAGAAGAATTTCCCTTCTACGTATAATACAAGGAGGAGGAACATGGGAAATAGTAACCAAAACCAAAAATATTAGGGAAAATAAGGAAACCTAGGTCACCAACCTAATGCCAATAAGGGTGATTAGTATAATACTACAACCCAACAACATGGAAAACAACCCAAGACAAACAAGGCCCTTTGACCAAACAAGGCTTGTGCTTTTTTCGATACCTACAAAAATTATAATCATGATTGTCCCCTTCTCCCTCAGATGTAAAAATTATGGGAATATCAAGAAGCTATCGCTAGAGGAAAGCAACCTATTGCTCCATCCGATCCTCCTACCATGCGGAAAATAGTGCTTAAAAATCACTTCCCTCCATAAGGATATGTGGCATCCCAAGTTGGAAAAAATTCACCCCCTCCCCCATCTCAACAACCAAGGAATGGGTCATACCAAATTATTATGATGAATTACGAAGATGTCGCACTTTAAATGTTATGAAACCAGCTCACAAAAAGATAGAAAAGATAGATCAATGCCTTAGAAATAAGCCTCTTTGATGGGGAAACCTCCTTTAATAGTTCAGTAGATCGAACTTGTATGAAGTACCACATGTCAATGTTTCAACCTTAGTACCTAAAATTGATGCACAAAAAACTATAGGCTACCCTCTTTCTGAAACTTCTTATGAAATTTCAATCTAATGCTCAAAACAAAAGTTATGAATATTTTCCCCAGGTCACCTGTTTGGAATGTAATTTGGAAGTCTACAAAAATGCCAACTTCCTCAGATCATATCTCTGCGAATATAACGAGACAAGCTCTAAAATTTGGACTCGAGGTTCAGAACGATTTAAGCCCAAATGGGTTTTTTTTTATAGCTTCTGAAACATCGCAGAAAAAAAGTTATGGTGAAAATTCCATGATGACCTGTTTAGAGTAGTGAAACCCTAGAATCCAAAGCTATGATACCAAATGTTATGAAACCAACTCACAAAAGGATAGAAAATATAGATCAACACCTTAGAAATAAGCCTCTTCAAGCGGGAAACCTCCTTTACATTACACAAGTGAACAATTCTTAGATGATACAAATGAAAAGACCTCCTTTCTATATATACAAGTCTAAAGGGTCATAATATAATCAGAGCCGACATAACAATAATAATGTAAGGGCACAATAATAACAATAGTGGGCTTCTATGGGGTATAATAATAACAATATTGGGACTACATGGGCACAAAAATATAATAAGGGGGTTGCACTAATAACAATAAGGGGTTACACTAGTAGTATAGGGACCTAACATTAGACATGGTCTTGTGGATATGACAAACCTCCTAAAAATTAAATCGTTGATGTGTAACCAAATACACCCATAGAGCCTCTTTCATCACTAAATGGTACCTTACACATCCATGCACCTAAGGTATAGGTTTCACAAAAGATTACATTCCATTGAAATATACCAATTCTCCTACCACCCATACTTATAGCATAGTAGATGACTTAGAAAAATCTCTTCTTTCAATGTTAGTGATGGAATTACTTGAGACATGACCATCCTAAAGAAAATATCTACTATCTTCTTTAGGCACTTTGCACACTTCTCATCATCGCATAATATTCTTTGAAATTGAAACTGAGGATCATCCTCATCTCCCTCCTTCTGTCATTTTCTAGATACTAGTCTCCATTAAGAACATCATTTTTCAATGGTGTATCATCAACAACGATGCATCCAGTTGTGTGATGTTTTCTATTGTCATGATGTGAATTCGTTCCCTCGACCCTTCACCATCAAATGCCACTCTTCGTGCATATGATGTGTTATCACTCAGGGAAAGCCCTGGCTGTAGGGAAAAACACTAAGGTAACGTCATAAATTATTTTAGCTTGAAGTTGGCTCTTCAACCTGGAGAGGTATCTCTCCGTAAAAACTCAACTACGCTCTAGTGACTGTAGTAGAGAGTTTTGTGAAATTAATTTCAGGTGGCTAGATTTAGGTCTAGGAATAAATTGGTTGGGTGATCTTCAAAACCATTGGGTATGGAGTCCAGCTATTAAACAAATGAGATCACAACTCCAGTGAGCAGGTTGTAAGAAGCAATAAAAGTCATAAGTCATTTAAATGTTTGGGAGATTTAGAATAAATATGATTGAATGAAAACAAAACTTATAAATGGCTAGAATAACAAATATTAATGACTGATAATTTTAAGAAAGGAAATCAAAGAACTCTAATCTCATAAACTAACATTCACAGACATTGAAGATGACAATTATATAATAGAGAAATACTGACAGGGACAAGTAACACATGAATTTCCTACTAACTTCTCATTAAATACTATGAATATATTCAAGATTTCTCAAATATATTTAGACTACTAGTGTTTTTCCAATAAAATCAAACCTTGTTTCAATATTAATAGACTGTTTATAGAGTGCTTACATAAAAGTTTGTAAAATAATAGTGATCCCGTAATTACAGAAACTAATATATTTTAAATATCTTACAAGTTCGTGTATGCAAAGATAAAGTTAAAAATATTCTGCCTTTAGTAGAATAACTATAGGAAAATATGCTTGTATTTAGAAAAAAATAAATATCTAGTCAACTATCTCCCTTGAAAGTAGAATACGTCCCTAAACTATAGTTCAACATTTCTCTTAGCATAACAGGTCCCTCTGCAACAATCCATCAAAACTTCTCCTTCGTTCTTCTTCAATTATGCTGGAAAATATTTAGCCTTCAAATTTGGAAATTGGTTCATTAATGTTGATCCTCTTCCTTGGAATCTAGAGTGGATGAAGTTATTTTCAAAAAAAATTGTTGACTGTCCATTCAAAATACAAACCCCTCTTTACCTATGATTCAACAACTACCAACTCATACGCCTTCACCTCTTTGTATGGTCTTATCAGAGAAGTTTCCACCTTTTTGCTTCACCGATACTCCTCATCCCCTTGCACTTTTCTCCTTTGGTACTTGTTTTGTTATATTTTCGGGCTAGTGATTATAAACTTAGTTCCATATTGGAGCCCCTTTATAATGTAACTTAACGTGAAGTTTAATTTTTGTCCTAGCTCCTTTTGCTTTATACCTTCCTGCATTTCTCCACCAAAGGACTGAGGACTGTGAACTACCATTTAGCATTAAGGTGCTAAGGCATTTTTTTACTACCCCAGGTATATTTCTCCTTTGTTAAGTGCTTTAGTGCTTGAATTTATTTAATCTCTTACAACCATGTGCCAAACCCAATATCGGAGCCCCCTCTCATCGGAAGTTTCCAATCGAAGGATTTACTTTGGAGCTTTGATATTCATCAACCTTCGATATGTGATATTTGATATGATGTCACCACTCCATGTGGAACCTCACGAGCAGTGACACGTGTCACCCATATTTACCTCATTAGGACTGCTCAAAATGCCAAACTTCCTACCACTTTTCCTTCTGTACTTCCACGTGATGCTGACATTAGATTCCACTATAGCTTTATTGGAACCAATCATATCTTGCCATGCATCTTGTTAGATGATATAGAGAAGGGCCCATCCTCCTTTGGTTTTGTGATGAAATCCTTTGTTAACCTACATTGGTGTTCCTCGACGGGTTTAAAACTATCAGCATTCCCTGGCAGTTTTAACTCTATCGACACATTTTCATATTGCAACTTCTTAAGGTTGTCACCTTAAGAGGTTCTAATTTTAGATTCACTGATTGTCGATTGCTGATTCATTGATTGTCAATTCACCCATCATTGATATTCCTAATGTTCTGATATACAGGGTCATGTGATTTACGATTTGCTCTGGACCTCCGATATTCCTTCCTTTCAAAGGGTTCAAACCCTTAAACTTCAACATGCCATATCTTTTGATTTAGGAGTCCATTTTTGGACTTTCACGTACCATTGGAAACCTTTTTGAAAGCACTTTCCAATGGAGAGGCTATGATGTAGGCTTTGAGTCCTCCTACTTCTTGGAAGATGACTAAAAACTTCTCTGCTTATTACAATTTTAAATACTAAGACTACAACTGTCAACATTTTCTAAAAAATATTTAAAAATGTGAAATGTTTATTGTGATAACAACTGGCTCCATGGAGATGTTATCGATGAATAGAGCAAGAAACCTCCGTAGATGAGTTGCCTCATCCATTACAAAATTTTGCAAAAAGAAAAACTGACTGAGAAATAGAACTTCATCTTTTTAAGAGATGATTTTACAAACTCTAAACTTGGAATTAGAAAATACGACCATTTCTAAAAACTTCTTATTTTTATGATGGATATGAGTAGAAACTTAGGGCCTTCACTTTGGGCTTCAATTCCTTTAGAAAATTCATCCACACACTATTGCATACTGCAAACTGAAAATGGAAATTGAAAAAATCAATGCTAAAAAACCACATTTATTACATGCCATTTCCTACTCACCTACTAAAAGTATTTGCCTATTGATGTGAAATCAAAAACCCAATGCAACCTTGCAAGTAAATGGTTACTTAACTAATTTCTTCTCACATTTTCTTTAAGCGTAAATAAAAATTTAAGAAATGGCAACTCAAACTGGAATATGAATCCTCTGTCGATGAACAAAACAAACTCTACCATCACTGATGATTCTAGCAGACTAGCCAGGGGGTCCTGGAAAACATGAAAACCACATATTGTTTAATGATCTAATTATTCCTTTTTCTTCAACTGTGAACTGTCAAGCTCATGATTAAAGTAATGATATTTTCCATTCTCAAAACCAAGGGGTGGCAATATAACCTATTTCTTCTGTTGAAATGAAAATTCAAAAGAAAGATCCCAAAATGGAAAAATATGGGCTGAATTCTGACCTTCTAAAGCTTCAATGTCATTGGCCAACTCTTCTAAAAAAAAAAATTATCTTTCGAGGTACATTTGCATGACTTTAAAAAGGAATACAAAAATGAAGAAAATTGTTCATCCACTTCATCAATAGTGTACATATCATTCCATTCTTTAAAACCTTGGATGGAAACAGGGTCTACAACAAATTCTATTTTATCCATCCATGTTTCCAAAAAGATGAGCCAAAAAGCAGAAAAATATCTTATAGATTCTATAGGTAAACATTCAACCCAAATTTTGAACTATCCATGAAATGAATCATAAAAACGTCTTATAAAAACATCTTCATATTTGACCCTATGAAGATTAGTAAAGTCACAAAAATTTGAAATATGTTTCAAAGTCAAGCTCAAATCCTCTCTACTAAATTTTGGACCATTGCTCAAAAGCTATTCATCCTTGCATAAAGGATTAGGAAAACCAGGAATAATTGTAAAATGTAAACTTTCATACCTTGAAACAATAGTAGCAACATCTGAATTATTCATTGGCTTTGTGAAATAACTTTTGAATCACCTAAGCTATGACTCCTTCTAGTAATGGAGTCTCTCTATGGAAGCTTCTAACTCTAGATTATTGAAAATGGAGTTGCCAGAGAAAACACTTTGCATCCAAACTGATATACAAATCTTTGTTTTCCCTTAGAGGTTTGATCTTCAACAATAAAATCATTAAGGAAAAAATATTCTTTTTGTTCCCTAGAAATAACACCAAAATGTTATCACTCAAGGAAAACCCTGGCTGTAGGGAAAAACCCTAAGGTAACCTCAGAACCTCTTTTAGGTTGAAGCTGGCCCTTCAACATGAAGAGGGATCTCTCTGTAAAAACTCAACTTCCCTATAGTCACTATAGTATAAGGTTTTGTGCAATTGGGTTCAGGTGGCCATATTTAGGTCTAGGAATAAATTGGTTGGGTGATATTCAAAACCATTAGGCAAGGATTCCAACTATTGAACAAATGAGATCACAGCTCCAATGAGTAGGTTTTACAAAGCATGAAAATTCACAAGCCCTTTGACTATTTGGGAGATTTAGAAGAAATATGACTGAAGGAAAAAAAATATTATAAATGGCTAGAATAACAAATATTAATGACTGATAATCTTAAGAAAGGAACATCGAAGAAATTCAATCTCATAAACTAACATTCTTAGACATTGAAGAAGACAATTATATAACAGAGAAATACTTACAGGGAGAAGTAACACATGAATTTTCTACTAACTAATCATTAAACACTGTGAATACATTCATGATTTCTCAAATATGTTTAGAGTACAAGTGTTTTTCCAATAAAAACCAACCTCATTTCAATATTCATAAATTGTTTATATAGAGCTTACATAACAATTTGCAAAATAATAGTCATGACATAATTACAGAAAATGAGATATTTTAAATATCTTTCAAATTCATGTATTCAAAAATAAACTTAAAAATATTTTGACTTTCCTAGAATAACTATAGGAAAATATTCTTGTGTTTAAGAAGAAAGAAATATCTAGTCAACTTCCTCCCATGAAACTAGAACAGGTCCCTAAAATGTAGTAAATCATTTCTGCTAGCATAATAGGTCCCTCTGCAACAATCCATTAAAACTTCTCCTTTGCTCTTCTTCAATTTTGCTAGAAAATCTTTAGCCTTCAAATCTAGAAATTGGTTCATTAATGTTGATCCTCTGCCTTGGAATTTGGAGTGGCTAAAGTTGTTTTCACAAAAACTTATTGACTATCCATTCAAACTACCAACCCCTCCTTTTTGGTGATTCAACAACTTCCAACTCGTATGCCTTCACCTCTCTATATGGTCTTATTGGAGGAGTTTACAGCTTCTTGTTTAACCGATACTCCTCAACCCCTTGAGATTTTCTCATTTGGAATTTGTTTTGTTATATGACTAGGCCAGTGATTATCATCTTAATGCCATATCAAAGTCCCTTTATAACATAACTTAACATGAAGTTGCAATTTTTTCCTCGATCCTTTTTCTTTATCCATTCCCACATTTCTTCGCCATAAGACCGAGGGTTGTGACCTACCGCTTAGCCTTAAGGTGTTAAGGCATTTTGTTCCTACCTAGGGGATATTTTTACTTTGTTAACTACTTTAGTGCTTGATTTTCTTTAAACTCTCACAATGATGTGCCAGCCTAAATATCGGAGTCCCCTCTCCTCGTAAGTTTCTAATTAGAGGATTTACTTTGGAGACGCAATATTGATCAACCTTCGATATGCGATCTCCAATATGACGTCAATACTCCACGTGGTACCTTATGAGTGGTAACATGTGTCACCAAGATTTCCCCCCTTATGACTAGTCAAAATTTCAAATTGCCTACCATGTGTCCTTCCATACTGCCACACCATGCTGACGTCAAATGCCACTATAGATTTATTAGAACCAATCATATGTTTCCATGCATCCTACTAGAGGAGAGAGAAAAGGGCCCGTCCTTCTTTGGTTTTTGATGAAATCCTTTGTTAACCTGCATTGACGGTCCCCGATGGTTTTAACGCTATTGGTGTTCCTCAACAATATTAACACTATCGACACATTTACATATCACAACTTCTTAAGGTTGCCACCTTAAGACGTTCTGATTCCAGATTCACCAATTGTCGATTGCTGATTCACTAATTTACCAATTTACTGATTGCTAATTCACCGATCGTTGATATGCTTGATGCTTCGATATGAAAGACCCTCCAACCTGTGACTTGTGATCTACTTTGGACCTCCAACATTCCTTCCTTTCAAAGGCTCCAAACCCTTAAAATTCAAGAGGTTATACCTTTGGATCTAGGAGTCCATTTTTGGACTTCCACACACTGTTGGAAATCTTGTTCAGAGCACTTTCCAATGGATATGGTCTGATGTAGGCTTTGAGTCATTTTTCTTCTTTGAAGATGATTGAAAATTTGTCTTCTTATTACAATTTTAAATATTGAACCTACAGTTGTCACTATTTTCCCAAAAAGGGTTAAAAATGCAAAATGTTTATTGTGATGACATGATGGTCACCCCTCACAACCTCTTGGTCTCTACTAGAATTGTCTCATCATGGTTACTAGCACGGAGGTTATGATCAATGTTGAAGTCATTGATGCACCTCTTGATTATAATGTCTTGTTTGGTCATAGTTTGATGTATGCTATGAAAGTGGTCGCACCCTCTATCTTTTGTAACATCTGATTCCCTCATAATAGGAAGGTAGTCACCATCGATAAATTGACTTAATATTATCCTGATTTTGAATCATCTCCTCAAAATGTCATTTCTTTTATGGCATGTAAAAATTCCTTTCCTTCTTTAACTGATATCATACCAAGAGTCTATAAATATTAAACCTTGTTAGGGGCTTACTATGGCCCATCGCCTCTTGAATATGCACCTATATCATATAGTGTTTTCATGCTTCAATCATTATGGGCCATCAAAACGTATTATGATATGTCTTCACAACACCATCTCCCCAGTAACTTGCTTCTCATGACTCAACCGGTGCCTCAGCAAGAGTCCATCCTAGCCACCATCCATTTGGTCAAATACCTTTCTTATTGCTAACACTATAACTATTTTCTAACCCATTGAAAGCTATGCTAAGTCTCCCTGACATGACATTGGGGATCCCAATTTGTTACATCGATCCTATTGTGAACACCCTTCCTAATTATATCAAAATAAGCGGCTTTGACTCCAGTACAACCTATTTCTATCACCCCTACCTCTGATTCAGTTTCATAGCAACCTCAACGAGAAGCTACTCTTATTGAAAAATCATATATTGAAGGGGGAAATTCCCACAAGAAGGTGGACAAGGATAAGTTAATCCAAGGGTAAACCACTCCTTCTAAAGCAACTAAGCCTACTCATCCATGCACTTTGTGTGATGTTCATGGTCATGCCACATAGAATTCCATAATCTTCCCTATATCAAGAGCATGATCTCATATGTCAGAATTTAGAGAGGCCCTAATATCCATGATGAATAAGTCACCTTACCCAATTTTGCCATGAAAAATATTTTTTTATGCACAAACCATCCATACGATTTATGCAATATGTACAAACATTATTCTCACCATTTTCTTTATCTCGATCATTTTCGTGACGCACTTTTATTTGTCCATGAAATGGATATCTCTCGTAGTGATGGTTCTCATTCTCTATTTGTGGACCCTAGTACCAATCCGTCATTAATATAGGAGGATACTCAAACAAATATAATGATTACTCCATGTAATGTCATAATGATAGACACTTTCATATCAATTCTCTACCTATCATCATCCATGGTATCCACTTATTCAGATTCCTTGAGAGTTTTTGAATATATTTCTTTAGATCCATCATTTGAAGACACTTTGTTCTCAACATTGTTCAATTTTTCATCCACTTATCATCAGTCTCTACTTGCAGATGATGCATATGTGAACCATGTATCCCATGATGATGATTGGTTTAATCACCCCTTACTTCGAACCCGAGAATTCAAACCATATCTTCCTTATGAAAATTACATTGGCTCATAATGTTTGGGTAAGGGGGCATCCACTTTTGAGAGTCCAAGAGAAATAACTCTTCCCAACCCTCATAGTACATCTAGTAGATTTGACTCTAGTACCACAATAATTTTCCACCTCTAAGACCTTCTAGAGTCCCATATCACTCCAGATCACCATGGGGATGGTCCACTCAATCATTCCTACATCTTTCATCAACAAATCAGTCCCTTAGAAATTATTTTTTTTCAACCACATTTTCATCTAGGTGAGCATCAATTAATTATATCTAAAGTCACTTTTTGTTATGGTGACACCATGTATGCAAACCCATGAATTCAGTCCTTTTGACTCATATACGTGGTACCAAGTGAGATTGGAACTCCACTATTTCCATTCTCCAACAGTATTCATCTAGGCTTCCCATAAGAAGAGAATCATCACAATAAATCGCAACGAGACACAAAAGTGCATAACCATATCATGTATCAAATTCAATAATATACATGTTTCGAATCCATTATTCTAAATACACCTAGAAGGTCCATAACATGTTGCATGCACATTTGGCTGGGGGCATCATTCCCACCTTTGCATACTTGATCAATCCCCTCCATCATCCTATGTTGGGGCGGAACATCTCATGCTTGGGGGCATGATGATCCCCTCCCCACTTGGTCACACGATTATCACTAGTCTCAGCCTAGACCCAAACAATCTTGGTATGGTCGATTATCCTCTTATTTCTCAGAGAGTTTTTCGTACTGATCTCTCCAATGAGACATATACATATCACATATCATAGATTAGTGACACCATATTTTTAATTTTTCTACTCTTTGTGATGGTATAGTTAGCACCAAGTCCAAATCTTTGACTAGGTTGGCAGGGATGACTCTAGACACCCTCTAGTAGTTCATTTCCTCATTTACATTGATCCTTCATCAAGAATCATCCTTCTAAGAATAATTAAGGCAATTTTTAGACAAGTAAGGCCACCAAACTGAAAGTAACAGACCCCAAAACCACTGGTTTGTTTATCCACTACGAGCTCACCAAGTTTTAGGGCTTTCTCCTCATATCCAAATTCACCAAAAAAATAATGCACAAATGAATTTTAATTGGGGGAAATAATCCTTTTTATAACAAAACCCTAACTTTTCCCTTGGCCATTATGGGCTCACTGTGGATTGTTTTGAAAAATTATATACATAGTTGGAAAGATCTCACCGAGCTATATAATTGGTCTTTCTTCATTTTTGGTAACTTGAAACTTTGTTAGGAAGCCAATTTTTCAATGAGGTCTCACTTTTCCATCTCTTCAAACTGAATCCTTTCATATGATTCACTTGAATTCTTGCACAACTTCGTATTTCCACATATCAACTTATGTGTCAAGGTTCGCCATGCCTAACAACTGTTTACTCATGTTTTCATGGTCCCCTTTGGGCTGCTTCCTTGTGGCAACATCATTGAGTCACCCTTGCTCAGAGCATCAAATATGAGTCACCCTTATGTCCCATGGAGTCTTTTCAAAGCCCCATTAAGTCCCCTTACACTATATTATCTCCTTTGTGCTTCACATTCATCTTCTCTTGCTCATATTGGGCCTCCATCTATCCCAATTTGCCTTTGAAAATCCTCCACTTGATTAATTGAGATTAGAGAAACTTTGAGGTAAAAAATGGGCCTTAAAAAAAATGTACATCCAAATTAAAATTTGTAAGAACCAATAGGATTGAAGATAATGATGTCAACCATGTGGGATGATTCACCTTTTTTGAAGTAGAAAGGTAAAAACATAAAATAAAAAATAAAAAAACTACTTTTCAACTCGTATTTTCAACTTATCTCCCTATGATTTTACTAAACTTTCGAGTGAGAGCACTCAGTGGATGTGGAATTTAATTCCTCATCCAAGGAGTATCCAATTTTCATACTTTCAATGGACCCTTCTACACAAAAAAATGAGAAATACATGAAAAACATGATTGCAATCATGTTTTCTCATGTATTTCTCATTTTCGTGTAGTAGGGTCCATCAAAAGTATGGAACATGGGTACTCCTTGTATGAGGAAATACATTCCGCATCTAGCGAGTGATTTTGCTCAAAATTCGAATAAAACTGTAGGGAGATAAGTTGAAAATACGAGTTTAAAAAGTAGTTTTTTTTTTTTTTTCTCTAAAATTTGATGATGCAATCTGATCTTATTTTATTATTTCCACTATTATTTTATAATATTCCTTATGAGGCCCATTTTAGACCTCAAAATGTCTCGAATTCCATTTTCTCTAGAGTTGTACAAATCGTTGTTAGGTCAACCTTACATATTATGCTCTAACAAGGGAAGTCATAAATCCATCCATCCCCTTATTTCTCCCTCACTGTCCCTAGTGGCAATCTCTAGTAGCCATATTTTTATGTTCCTCATGCCCTTTTTGAGGACTCCTCATTACCTCAAATTTGGTGGGCTCTCCACTATTAACTTTAGCATATCTATTCCAGGAAAGTGTCCTATAGGAAATTGTACCTTGGATCCAACCTATTAATTCTTTGGTGCTTCAAACCAAGCAAAGGGAACCCTTATTCCCTTTGACTTGGTCATTTCTTGTGTGCTCAACTCCAACTCATTATGCACAATCGAGAATTGTACACTTGAGGATCTAGTGATTCAACAAATTGTCTGAGCATTCACCTGATGTGTGTGAGATGTTCCAAGCCTCATGAGAGGGTGGCCCTTCGGGTAGCCCCCCATATTCCTGGTAGTCAGCAGATCATGATCTAGCCTCAAATGTAGTTCCATAGATTTTACTAGCTTGGTTTCAGCCAATACCAAAGGCCATAGCATGATCCCTTCCTTCAGATGCTTCATTATGATATTCAAAGTCATTTCCTATTCAAGAAGGTTTCTTTGGTTGTGATCTACCTCTTATATCAACTTGGGTGAATTCATTCCTATGTACTCAGTTTAGTGGTATTCATTGTATTAGTCTAGGCCTTTATATTTGAGACACTTAAGTATATGGAATTCTTTGCGTCATTGTATTACTTTTTGGCCCATTTATGCTAGCACATATTGTATTATGTATTTTTTTGTTTTGACCCACATTGTTGGGCACACCAATATTCTTCGTACTAAGCTATCTCAGTAGGTATGGGTATGCCTTCCCCACCTCATTGAGGTAATGTACACACCATAAAGGAGAATAATACTTGACAAGTAGGTCTCATCTCCTCTGGTTTTATTTGTTCCCTTCATTGGTGTATCACTCTCTATCCCTCTCAATGACTCCCCTTCAATGTCTTGTGAAAGTGAACCTACAATGTATTTCAATCATATAATGTGCTCCTAACACTCATACATTGAGGCGAAATCTGTCATCACCTAAAAAGTGATCACCCAACCCTTTTCCATTAAGATGATTGAAATGCACCATGTAGTATGGGTTTTACACCTAAAAACCCACTTTCACCTTAGGAAATAATTTAGAGAACAACCTTTTCTAAATTATTTATGTTTATCCACTTGAAAATAACTCATAAATTCGTTTAAGTAATTTCATGTTATCTTCACATTTACTCATTTAATGAAAATAATTAAAAACATTTTCTCTCATCCATAGGAATAATTAATTAAGTCATTATTTATTTATTATTTCTTAATCATTTAACTTCTCTCCCTTGAAATAACTATTAAATAATTATTTACTAATTATTTCTAACCTCTTTTGACTGTATCAGCTAGGAATAATTAAATAATCATTATTTATTTATTATTCCTTAATCATTACACATTTCTCCTATGAAATAATTATTATATCATTATTTAATAATTATTTGTAAATCACTTTGAACATATCTCCTTAAAGTAATTAATAAATCATTTTTTATTTATTAATTACTTAACCTATTTTTCTCAATTAACTTAATAAATCATTATTTTTTGAGTTAGCTCACTAATTAAATATTGTTGACCACTTCAATAAGATTTTTCTCTCTCATATATAATAAAGTACGCCAAATAGTTAGATCTTCATTTGGTCTAATAATATTGTATTATTTTCCAAGATCTAGATCTATCCTAGCATTTTATTATAAATGGAGAGGTTTTTCCTCACTCTCTACACATGACCATTTCATCATCATCACTATCATCTTACGAATCTTGAGCTCCCACTATTGAGTTCAACCCACACTCCTTATTTTATTATCATAAACACTCAGAAAGAAATTAGTTGTTGAAGCGTAGGGAGTGAAAGAACCAATCCCATGAAGGGGGATTCTATAGACCCATATATGGATTCTTCTCCAATAATTATATTACTTTTATAATAATAATAATTAATTTGATTCCATTGGGTTTGTTATGTGTATGGTTGTCACATATTTTTCAGTGTTTCCTGATTATTTTTGCAGGGATTAACAATGTTTTTTCAAATCTAAAGAATACTTGCATCTTTCATTTTATTTATTTTTATTGTAGTTAGGCAAATCGTCACCGACCAAATAAGAAAAGGAATTTTGGTACACATGCCCAAAAATCTTCTCTTAACATAATTCAATGAAAAAGAACAAGAAATTCAATAATCTTGTGTAATTGAAAAGGATGATCGTTAGTTATTATCGCCTCCATGGTCAAATCCTACTGTCATGTAAATAGGCCATTGAAAAACCATCATATTAACCAAACTAGTCTACCACGAGGAGAATATGTACAAGGAATTTGGGAAGGATCAATTTAAGGAAGCTGAAGGGTATGAGAATAAAATAAACCGTCATTTGAATGTTGTAGAATTCTTGATAGCTAATCCAAATATAACAAATGACTGATAAGAGGGGAGGGTGTAGTAAACCTAACCAAATTTCAAGGAAATCTATACATTGACCATTGACTAATTTAAATTGTCCATTGTTTAAACATCACATGGGCGGGTCAATTTGAAATGGAGCAAGGGAAGTCACATAACCATTATTCACATGACACAACACGGTATATTTTAGATACGATAGTTCCCATGCATAAGGGTAGGTATAATGTGATGGTAAATTATATATGCTATCAAAGGTAAGGTGAAGGGGTAAAAACATTTTATAAACCTTCTTAACCAAGAAACGAATAATTTAATATGGTAAGAACAATCCAACGATGGAAAATAAATATACCATCATTAACATAGGATGCATGGTATGATGCTCTGGTAGTAAGCCACATTATTAGTTTTTAACTTATGCATTTATGTCAAAAAAAAGTATTTTTATTAACAAAAGTAAGAGATGACTATGAATAAACTCTTTTCGCATAAGGTGATAGCAGAAATGATCATGAAGTAGCAATATAATTGAGAATAAACAAGCATGCTATATATTAAACTATTTATTAAACAATGAAGTACTTTTATGCACACATTCATGATAATGGATCAAGTAAGAGTGTAAGTAACATTTTTTTTTTATGTGCATTTGGGGTACATTACATGTAGTATCATAGCTACAGGTTGCAACACTGTGGTATATGAGCCAAATGACATCTTTATTTTAATAAAATAAATGTTTTGTCTTACACAATAAGGAGTAGAAGGAAGGACAATGACGGAAGCATCATTTGAAATATCTCCTAATAAAAAATAACAAATCGAGATATAGTTAGGAAGTGAAACATTACCTAATATAGTGGAGATGTTAGATATGGTGAAAGGGTTGGAATTGGAATTAGCCAGAATTAGAGAAAAAAATATTGAAAGCTAGTGCTAAGAAAGAAAGGCTCATCAAATGTTTAACGTATAAGTCAAATATTAAAATAGTAGAACCAAATGTAAAGGAGAAGGATAGGGAGTAGTCCTATAAAAGGAAAAATTTAGACAACATGGATGAGAGAGAACTTGTTAAACCTGAGGAGGAAGGGGAAAATGAGAAAAATTTAGTTAAAATTATCTCAATAGTACCTAGTCAAGGGAAGAAACAAAATGTAGAATTGCAACGGGAGTTTAAAAATACTAGACCTCCAACCTTTTATGGTGAGTCATGGGAAGCATCAAAGGCATAACACCTAAAATTGAATATATATTTTCAAGTATATGAGTATCCTTGCAATTTAAAAGCTAAGCTTTGAACTTATTAGTTGTAAGACAAGGAATAATTACGGTGGGAGGAAATTAGGACAATGCATAATATAGAAGACAATATTGTGAGTTGGGAAGAGTTTCAAAAAATTTCAAATAAAATTATCTGACAGAGAGATACTATGATGGTAAACCAAAGGAATTTCATGAGTTAAGGCTTGGTCAGATAACCATGGAGCAACTAGTTGCAAAATATATCCATCTCCTGTGATATGAACCCTACATTCGTGACGAGAAAGCTAAAGTTCAACACTTTATTAGTTATCTTTCTCTTTCATTTAAAGAAAAGTTTGAGTATGAAAACCATAAAAACATCACTGAAATAATCTAGAAAGGAAGAATATGTTATCAACAATCTAAGAAAGGAAGTGAAAATTCAGAATCTTAACGGACATATCTATGTAAGAAAGAAATGAGTCTAATTTTTTCTCTTTTCAAAATTATGGTAAAAATCACCAAAACTAAAATTTTAATAAGACAAATAATTAGCAGCAAAGGGCTCAATCTCAAAATTGACATTATAGATTTTTGAGGTTAAAAACAGGCCTTAAAAAAAAATTTACAACCAAAATAAACTTTTAAGAACCAATAGGATTTGAGATGATGATGTCAACCATGGGGGATGATTCACCAATTTTGGAGTAAAAAAGTAAAAATATTAAAAGAATAAAAATTAAAAAATTCTTTTTTCAACTTATCTGCCCACAACTTTATTCAAATTTCGATCTGGAGCACTCATTGGATGCATAATTTAATTCCTCATGCAAGGAGTACCCATGTTGCATAGTTTATATGGACCCTGCTATATGAAAAATGAAAAATTCATGAAAAACATGATTGCAATCACGCTTTTTCACATATTTCTCATTTTTCGTGTACCAGGGTCCATCAAAAGTATGAAACATGCATAATCCTTGGATGATGAATTAAATTTTGCATCCAACGAGTGCTCCGAAATTAAACTTGTGTAAAAGCGTAGGGAGATAAGTTGAAAATACAAGTTGGAAAAGTAGTGTTTTTTTTTTTCCCTATAAATTTGATGATGTAATCTAATCTTGTTTTATTATTTCCAATTTTATTTTATAATATTCCTTAGGAGGCGCATTTGAGACCTTACAATTTTTCTAATGTTTAGACCAATATATTTTAATAGGAAAGGAGTTAATGAAAAACAAAGGGAACCACTGAAATGTTGGGGCTATGGAGAAGGTCATCTGCTTAAGAATTATCCCTACAATGTATTAGCCCTGCATAATGTTCAAGAAGCCTCTACAATGAATAGCATGGTTAGAAACATTCCTAGAATTAATGCAACCATGGAATTGTGTCAAGTCAAGCATCAATTTACCCAGATTAAATTAGTGGGTAATCTCCTAAACCAACTTGTGTCCATTTTAATAGATCCAAGGGCTAGTCTAAGTTATATTAGTCCACAAATAATGGACAAGTGCAATTTGAATATAGAAAAATATAAAAAGTCTTGGTTGGTAACCATTGGTACCAAAATTAAAATTACCAGTTTGGTTAAACATTGTCTTATTAATTTGAATGAATGTAAAAGAACAACGAACCTAAATGCTTTACCCCTAGGATCTTATGATGCTTTGATAGGAATGAACTAGTTAGAATAGCACAAATCAATTATTTATTACTTAGACAAGACTGTGACTTGTAGCATAGATAAAGGAGAGGTATAGATTATTAAGGGTAGACCTAGAAAAATTTCTACAATACAAATATCAAGTCTAAAACTAAAAAGACGTGCCAAAAAAGGTTGTAAATTATTTCTTGTATAGGTAGAAGTCTTCTCATGGGAAACTAAGGAATGAAATTTAGATTATTTGGAGATTGTATGAGAGGTCAAGGATGTGTTTCTGGATGAATTTCCTAGGTTACTACTTAAAAGAGATATTGATTTCACTATTGAGTTGGTACTTGTAGTCACGTTGGTGTCCAAGGAACCTTATAGAATGAGTGTACCAGAGTGAATGAAACTGAAAATATAACTTCAAGAATTGTTGGATAAGGGATATATTATACCAAGTGTTTCACCATGGGGACACTAATGTTGGAAATAATACTGAGAGGGGGGGGTGAATCAGTATTATCACATTAATAAAACTTTTTCATTTCCAAACTCTGATTCATATATGCTACTTCCACAACTTCTTATGATGAGTGCATTAGAACATTATCAACCCATAGTAACATATCAGTCATAAATCAGTTAACAATGCAGTAAAATAGAATAGATCATCACACATAAGGCACACACATGAACACCATGATATAAGGTGGAAACCCAATGCGGGAGAAAACCACCTGCTGCAAGTCATCTCAATCTTCTTCTTAATAGAAAAATCCTTTTACAATATTTTGTACTGGTGCAGCCTTATACCAGTACGGGAGCTACAACCCCCTTTGCTCTTGTACTAGTCGATCCATTTACTA